>RCUC01127401.1:0-50178 GCA_003697995.1 Taxidea taxus jeffersonii
ACCCAAATCTAACGTTCTTGGAATTGAAGGATGCTTCTTGGCACTATTAGGTCATAGGCTTACTCCTCAGTGGTAAAACAATGCAGTAACTGACAGTCTCTGAAGAACTATATGGAGTAAAGACGGACATATCTAAATAAATCAGAATATTAGATGAATTGACATACATATACAAAGTAATAGTAGTCTAATGGCCCCTTTTTCCTCCAAAACCTGGGATATTCATACCCCTATGCTCTTGTGGTAACTTACATACACCTTTATCAAAGTGTATATCTCATTATACCATGTTTTAAATTTCTCAGACTCTCTGAAAATTCCTCAATGACAGATTATGATGATGATGTTGATGATGATTTTATTTCTGTATCATCAATGCTTTGTATGGACTTGCAAAAAAATAGGAATTGCACAAATGTTTGCTAAATAAATAAGTGCCAAGGGGCACCTGGGTGGCTCAGTTGGTTAAGCAGCTGCCTTCGGCTCAGGTCATGATCCCAGCGTCCTGGGATCGAGTCCCACATCGGGCTCCTTGCTCGGCGGGGAGCCTGCTTCTCCCTCTGCCTGCCTGTCTGCCTGTGCTTGCTCTCGCACGCGCTCTCTCTCTCTCTCTGACAAATAAATAAATAAAATCTTTAAAAATAAATAAATAAATAAGTGCCAAAATCATAACATCTGCATCATTTTTCTCTCTTGAATTGCACTTATCTGGGATCTGACCTTCCATTTGATTTTTGTCTTTTATTGAACAATGGAAAGGACTAACTTTGTACTGCTAAAAATAATTTATCTTATGAATTATATATTACATTTAACATAATCAATTTTATCATATTTAACAGTGACATTCACCAGAGACAAACATCATTACAGACCTTAATATTAAAAATGTTCTTTTTATTAATCTCAGGACATCAGGTTTGGAAAATATGCATATTGCCATTTAATTTACATGATGTATTGCATGCTAGAACTAGCTTTTTTGTTTTTTTGTCAGTATCTACTTTGAGTAACTTTAAAAAAGAATGGGACTAGCCAAAGCCACATCAATTTTTTTGATTATATAACAGGAAAAACGCTTGTGCATTAACAATTATTGAGTACATTTAAATCATTATTCATTTATGGAATAGCATTAATTTCTGAATAGTGTGGCACCACATATGAATGATTCAAGGCAAAGCAGAATCTCTTGAAATCATTTAGTTCCTTATTATATCAATCTGTCATTCACTATTACCATGCACAAAAACTTCTCAATCTGAAAAAAAGCCATTATCTGTCAGATAACTGGGTGAGTAAAACAAATAAGACAATAATTTTAGAAAGTTTAAAGTATTAAATTCTCAGAAGACTAAAAAAAATTATTTATAGCTATTTTGAGGCTATTAGTTATGAAAATTCCAAAATACCTTTAAACTAATTTTTAAAACAATGTATAATTTTCAATTATTCTTCCCATTCAGAACAAATTCTGTTTTTCATTTTTTAAAGTCTCATTTATTTAATGCAACCAACTTTTATACAAATAAAAAAGTTTTTCTCCAAATACAAGAACATTTTGAGGCACCTGAGTGGATCAGTCAGTTAAGCATCCAATTCTTGATTTTGGCACAGGTGATGATCTTGACTCAGGTCCTGGTGTCAGAGATGTGAGATTGAGCCCCACATGGGGCTCCATGCTCAGTGGAAGTCTACTTGAGGTTCTCTTCCTCCCTCTCCCACTGCCCATCCTGTCCTCTCTCTCAAATAAATAAATAAATCCTTAAAAATACATGTAAGAACATTTATTATCTATTAAATGAAAAAAACACCAAACATGTTTAATATATTTCCTGGCTTAGATTGCAATCACTGATTCATCCATTTGTGTAATGTACATTTACTATACAAGAACTAAATTGTATTGTTAAATGTTTGTCTATTTTGTTGATATAAAATTTAATATCTATTGAATATGTGTTAATAGTTACTTTCAGTAATGCTTATCTAATTTTATAATGATTATAAGAAAATAATAGGTATTTATTAATATATTTAAAAAGGAAGTCCAGTGTAATGGATTAGTTAAGACTTTGTCTCTAGAACTCTGGAAACAAAGAATTCTATTCCTGTTATCCATGTGTAAGACATCAAAACATTCTGTACTTCAAATTATTCATCTATCAAACTAGAATGGTAATAATGATCCCTAACTCTAAGATTATTGTAAAAATTAAGTTTTAATTAATATTGGTTTATTTTTCTGTCACTGTACATGATGAAATAGTTAAGGTAAACATTTTCTACTAAGTATCAAAAGAGGAGAATGTGGGACATTTTTTGTAATTGTAAATGTCTAATACAATAAGCAATCAGCTTATTTAGTATGAATTATTTTACAAAATAGATGGTTGCCATGGTCCCATTTTTAGACTCAATTTAAAAATTAAGTTAAGTGGCACCTGGGTGGCTTAGTCACTCAAGCACCGTATTCTGATTTCATCTCAGGTCATGATCTCAGGGTTGTGAGATCGAGCCCTGAACTGGGTGTGAAGCCTACTTAAAATTCTCTCTCTCTCTCCCTCTGCCCCTCCTCTCCCTCCCTCTCAGAAAATAAAAATAAAAAATACACAAATACATAAAAATATGAAATTATAATATTTTCACAATTAATTTTAAGGCATTCTAACTACAGATTTAAATCTTCCCTCAAGAGTCACTGACAGAATTTGCTAGCATCTGAATCTCCTTGGGAATTCTTGTTTAGGATTAAGATGATACTAAGGGGCGCCTGAGTGGCTCAGTGGGTTAAAGCTTCTGCCTTCAGCTTAGGTCATGATCCTGAGGTCCTGGGATCAAGCCCCACGTCAGGCTCTCTGCTCAGCAGGGAGCCTACTTCCTCCTCTCTCTCTGCCTACTTGTGCTCTCTGCCTGTCAAATAAATAAATAAAATCTTAAAAAAAAAAAAGATGATACTAAGCCATATCCTTGACCACCCAGTATTCATGAACTCTGCAGAACATATGACTTAGAAAAACAACAAAAAGCAAGTTACCTATAGAATTATAGATTTATGTAAAACAATGTGAAAACTGCTTTTATCTAGTCGGGAGAAGCCTATGTATTAAAAAAAACTATGAGTCAATTATATATGTGGACTAATTAGTATAGAAAGTGGATCAAGGGACGCCTGGGTGGCTCAGTTGGTTAAGCGGCTGCCTTCGGCTCAGGTCATGATCCCAGCGTCCTGGGATGGACTCCCACATCCAGCTCCTTGCTCAGCAGTGAGCCTGCTTCTCCCTCTGCCTGCCACTCTGTCTGCCTGTGCTTGCTCCTGCTCTCTCTCTCTATCTGACAAATAAATAAAATATTTAAAAAAAAGAAAGTGGGTCAAAACAAACATGTACACAGTTTTGGCTTCAGGTTTCATATTGGATGATGAAGAAACTGTTATTAAAGGCTGGAAGGGCAGTAATTTATATGATTCAGTAGTAAAACATTTTGTAAAAATTATCACTTGTAATAATTTGGAAGTCAGGCAACATTCTTAAATAAGCTTTTAACTTTATTCAAAGAGGTTGGGAAACAAGATATTAGGAGTGCTTCTAAGTTGCCATAGGTATCCTTTGACAAAGTATTACCATAAACTTAGAAAACAATTGCAAGAAAAAATAAAAGTAAATTAGAAATATTCCAGAAATTACAGAAATATGGAAAGTTGGAATATGAAGTTAATTCTTCTCTCCATCCAGTACCAGATAAAACTGAGATCTTTGGGCAAGAAAGCCCAATTTAATTCATGGAAAATATTTTGAATCTATTAAGCTTGTGCTTAATAGATCTTTTCTATTGCACAAAATTGTTCAATTAAGAAGAGACTAAAGTGATGGCTCTTCCATGTTGGCTCACAGGTTGCTTCAGGATCCACAGAGGTGACAGAGGGCAGCAAGCATATTTCTCAAGGCACCAAAAACCATGACTTTTCCCCAGTCCCATGGTGGATGGTGCTGGTGGTAGGACCAAGGCCAAATGGGACTCTAGCCAACTCTGTAGGAAGACAGAGCTATTTCTGGGTCTGCAGCTACAATCACTGTCAGTGAGCTTGCCACCTGGGCACAGACATGCTTTCTTGAAACAGCCCTCCTCAGTCTTGGGCTCCAACAGGGCTTCATAAACTTCTACTTGAATCCCAAAGATCCCATAAGCCACTTTTATCTGTGGGTAGCTGCCACATTATTGTTGCTACGGGGCATCTGAGAACGGAGCCTCCAATTTCACTATCATGTTGATGTCCTAATTACATTGTTAAAACTATTTTCCTCATCATTCTAAAAGAGGATTATATATATCCACCCTTTAATATTAGACTTGGGCATGTAACTTGCTTCAGGTAAGAAAGCGTGAGCAGAGATGACCTATATTACTTCAATGCATAAATGTTAAAGGCCAACGCATAGCTTGCCACAATTTTCTTTCTTTTCCCAAATTGACAGTGTTTAAGAAACAGTTTATATTTTAGCCTGAATTCTGGAGTGAACATAAATGACAAAAACACATCGCAGATTTTTTCATTATTTTTAAGACAATATAGCTTAGTTGACTGATATTCAGACAAAACAGCCTATATTGTCCACTTCTATGCCAAGCCCAAATCCAAATCTTACACAGTTTCAGTCTTATATAATAAGACAAATCCAATTCTCAATAGCCAAGGAGAAAATAACTAGCCAAAAATCAATGAATAAATAAATAGCCAAATGAAAATCACTAGACTTTTTCCAATCCAGGATGGTTAAGGTTACACAGTAGAAAATGTGGCCAAATCTGTGAAATTGTACTTGATTAGCCAATGCTTATCCTTTCAGGAAAATATGGTTTCAGGTAAACAGGGAGGAGAAGAGAAATGCCATACAAGCCATATTTATCATTAATAATCTAAAGTACAGATTTTCCATATAAATACCAGTATAGTGTCTCCAAATAAACTGTTTGAAATGTTTTCTACATTCTGGATTGTTAAAATTACTTATATTCACACTCTCTAATTTAAATGAAATTTTAATTGTGAAAGTCATTTTCTGTTGGTTACTTGATCAAAGTCAGTGCATGCTCTCAATAAAAATCCTTAGCACCATCTAGTACCAGAGTCTTCTTACATGGTTTATAAATACACATATGCTCATTTTCAAGGACTCATGGGCTCTCTTATTCTCTTGTACTTTATACTCCGTTTAGTAAAGATTTATTTTGCCTGCACACTTTGTTGCCATTATTCAAGACCATGTATTTTTATACTGAGCTATACCACTCTCTGAATTTTGCTTTTTTTTTTTTTTCTTATTAGCTCTGGTAGGATGAACCTGTCACAAATTCCTAAGAATATTTCCTTTATTCAACCCTTAGTAGTAGAAGATGTGGGTGGTACAATTCATAAACATTGATCTTTACTGTTATGCAAACCAAGAAATCCAGAAGAACGTGAAAAATTGTTCTTAATTTCAGATTTGATTTAAAAGTTTAAAGCTTTGTATAGTCTATAGATGGTAAAAGCTAGTCATAGGTCTTTAGCATATTCAAATGAATGGACATAGGAGTTTGGTGCTAATAGAGAAAATAATGCTGTATATTTATAAAGGACTAATAAAGGATGTGACTGAGCCTGCAAGTGAGAATCAATATTGTGTTTTTTTCTGTCAGGATTTGCAGCAGGAGACAGTTTTCTACCTTCCTTCAAGTAAATGTGACCATTAAAATAAAAAAAAAAAAAAAGTTAATGTGGGCATTCTGGGTTCTGGCAAATGGAATCTGACTAGAATTGAAGTGGCCTGTTCCAGATAAGCTGTAAAATATGACTCATGTGGTGCTCAGTCTCTTTCCTCATCTGCTTGTGGATTTTCATGACACCAAGGTGGGCAAAGCAGTACAACAGAACTCTGAGTCAGTGAGTCTTAAGAGGTACTGACCCACCTTCTACAAGTCACTTACTCCACCTGCACTGAATTAAAGTGGAATTGAGAAATAAACTTTGTGAAGGCATTAATGGACATTGGAATTTTGGAATTGTTAAGAAATTAACCTTCTCTCATTAATAGAATGCTAGAAAGCATTCTTAAAGTACTTTATCTTTTATCACAGTTACTGCTCACAGCAATCAATTGATGTAGAAGTCCTATTTGCAGATAAAGAAACCAAAACAAAAAGAAGTTTTCCAAAGTGCCAGAGATGCTGCGTGGCAAAATTGGACTTGAACCCAAGAAGTTTGTTTCCAGATCAGCTTTCTTAAATATTACACCATCTCTTGAGATAGTCCCAAAAGACCAATTCTTATAACTGGCAGGGGAATTTCTATTTAGTGCACTTCTCCCCTTTACTCCCCCTTACAGTCCCTTAATCACTTTAACCACTCTGTTTCATTTGCTACTTGGTCATAGGCATTTTGCTCTGTCAGATTCCAGTGTTGGTATATGTGCTGCCGAAGCGAGCACCAGATTCCAGTGTTGGATGAAGCTTGGGCAGGCCAGGAAGGACTGGAAATTCTTTAGATGCCAAAAAGCAGTCTCACCATCACATTTCTTCACTGGGTCAAAAATTTATAACACTTACTTGGGATAGTTTCCAAAAAAATTTTTCTCTGTATCTTTCTATATGTAAAGATGAAACTTACCATAAACTCTCTCTCTCATTAAGGGAATGCATACAAGCATAATTAACTTGAGTTTCACTTGAGAAGTTTTCCTCATTATCATTCCAGACCAAAATGCAGTCAGTTGCCCATGTCTGGCTAATTATTACTCTAGCCCTCACCCATAATTGTTGATGGACAATAGAGGAATACCTAGTGTTAGTGTTGCTGGTGATGATGCAGAGAGCTTCCCTGAAAACAACACTAACAAGGGAATCTAGAAATGACAATTGATGACCTTGGATCAAGATATATCTGAAGCTGCCCATACCTCCTTAGAATTTCAGCAGATTAACATCTACTTGGTAATATTTGCTAAATGGATATCCATAATCCACTAATATCCATTGCTTAATATTCAAGTATCAAAGGTCAATGCCCTGACCTTGATGCTGGGAGACTCTTAGACCTTGAGGGTAGAACTCTTCTCTTTTTTAGGAACTTCCAATTTTGCTTTCCTATCCATCATTCAAATTTTATTCAGGGTGGTTGGTTCATTACCAATCATTACCAAAAGTTTTGATTCAAAAATGCATATAAGAGGCATATTTTTGAATTAGTAATAACAATGAAGCTAAACAACTATCAATCATTTGAGTTTGAATCCTGCAGGAATGGGGAAATCTACCTACATTAGACAGGCAATTGCTGGATTTAGATTGACAAGTAGACATGTTTTCCTTGGGCAAATGACAAAAAAAATATGACAAGCCTTTTGCTTTCCTTTTTTGCTTTGCTTTTTGTTTTTCTTTTGATTTTGCTTTCCTTGCTTTTAATCCCAGGCTAAGTCTCATTCCTTTACCTTGTGTTCCAGGCTATAAACTAAAACCCAAGTCATGCATTTTTTCCCTTGCAAATCAAACATTTTCAAAAGGTAAATGAAAATAGAGTGCCACAGAAAGTTAATGGGATATTTTATCAAGTATCTTTTGCTTTCAAGGTGATGAGGATGTGTACGTTAGACCAGGTGTTGGGACTTCTCAGATGTTTTGTAAACACAAATTAACAAGCATGATATAGGATTCTTAATAATATGGACTATACCCACAATAAGAACTTTGTCCATGCTAAGTAGTTGGCAAGCCCCAACTCACCCCTGGTTTCTACCTTTTCAATGGAGACTGTCCTTGTCAATTTTCTTATATTCAGAAAAGGGGTGATTGAGACCACAGTAAGCTAATAATACATCATAGTGCCCATAGGCCAGTGCAGTTCCTTTTGACCACAGCCTGTTATCTGTACAGAAGTCAGCATTGTAGTTGTGACATCATACAGGAAGAAATTCTTCTCTTCCTCCTCAGGCCAAACCTACTCAGGCTGCTATCTTGTCCTCTGTATACCTCCTCCCAGGGCTCCTTGACTTAATAGATCTTACCACAGCATAAAGACCTCTTTGGATCTGTGTAGTGTATCTGAGGAATGATAATCTGCATTATGAAAGTTGACTTGCATATGCTAGTGCCTGCTGCTTCCTCAGGCACCTTTTCATCTTCTAGCTTACTTGTCACTTGGCCTTACTTACTTTTCTATCAGACTTTTAGCCTTGTATTATGTATTGTCTTATATTTTTTGCTTGTTATTTTACATGAAATATTTAACATTTCTAATTAAAATGCTAGATATTTGAATGTATAAATCATATGTGACTTCTTTAATCTTCATTTGAAGTGCTTAAGACAGAGTTTAAATTAAGAATAATATGAGAGGAGGACTTACAGTCCTTACATTACTGATGGGCACTTACAGAAGGAAGGTAAAGGTTAGTTGAATTTTGCTCTTCTCTTATTTTATTTAATATCCATTCTCATAGAACATAGAACATTTCTTGATCATAGAAAGTCAACATTTTGATATGAAAATTTTTAAAGATCTATTTGCTGGGGCTCTTGGATAGCTCAGTCAGTTAAGTATGAGACTCTTGGCTTCAGCTCAGGTCACAATCTCCCAGTCCTGGGATTGAGCCCCATGTCAGGGTCTGTGCTCAGCACAGTGTCTGCTTCAGATTCTCTCTCCCTCTCCCTACCACTCTTTTTTTCTTTCTCAAATAAATAAACAAAATCTTAAAAAAAAAAAAAAAAAACATCTATTTACTTGAGAGAGAGGACATGTGTGTGTCTGTGCATGAGTGAGAAAGAGGGGCAGAGGGAGAGGGAGAGAATCAAGCAGACTCCTCACTAAATGCAGAGTCAACACGGGGCTTAATCTCATTACCCTAAGATCATGACCTGAGCCAAAATCAAGAGTTGGTTGCTTAACCGACTGAGCAACCCAGGCTCCCCAATATGAATACTTTTTAAACCAAGTTAAATGCATTGCACAAGTCAAACTAAAATGTCTCCAAAGTTACAACTGGAAATCTTCTGTATCAATAATGGAATTTCTTACTTTATGGAAGGGAAAGGGTGATAAAAAATCATTAACACAATAGTGTATTACAAAGTCAATTCTTATGTTTATCATCAATAGCTATAATAAGGCAAGATTTGATAGGGAGATAACTGGGAATAAGTGGAAACCATCTGTACCATTTTTTTTAAGATTTTATTTATTTGACAGGTTGGGAGAGAAAGATCTCAAACTCAGGAGTAGCAGACAGAGGGAGAGGGAGAGTCAGGCTCCCAGCTGAGCAAGAGCTGACATAAGGCTTGATCCCAGGACCCTGGGATCATGACCCGAGACGAAAGCAAATGCTTAACCAGTTGAGACACCCAGGCACCCCTGGACCAATATTCTTTAACACTGCTCTCATTCCCTTCTTCAGTCTTTTGAAATTAGTTTAAGTTATTCATTGAAAGGAAGTGTGTAGATATCTCATTTCCTTTCTACCAACTCTTTCTTCCTACCAAGTCCCACCAATTGGATTAGAGATACGAATTATTGGGATCTTTGCTGCAGTTAAGAGTATTATTTAAACTTCCTAATTTTCATGCACTCATCTGGTAACAAAATTATTAAAGTAATTTTCCATGAGTCTTATTGTATGATTACTAACTAGTTTTAAAAGAGTTTTTGAAAAATAATGTACTTTTTGTGTTATAATGACTATTTCCATGAAGATTATTAAGACATCATACTTTTAAAAAATATTTTGATTAGACAATCACTATCTAAATGAAAATACACATAAGAAATAAATTCATGTGGGACACCTGGGAGACTTAGTGGGTTAAGCCTCTGCCTTCAGCTCAGGTCATGATCCCAGGGTCCTGGGATTGGGCCCCAAATCGGGCTCTCTGCTCAGCAGGGAGCCTGCTTCCTCCTCTCTCTCTGCCTGCTTCTCTGCCTACTTGTGATCTCTGTCTGTCAAATAAATAAACAAGATCTTAAAAAAAAAAAAAGAAAGAAATTCATGCAAACATAGTGCACTGAAATAAATTAAATTAATGTTTGATTTGATGAGCATATCCTGAAGATTGCTCAATTCCAGAGGGGAAAAATAATAAGAACCTCAATATCGATAGTATAATGTTTATTTGGAGAATGAATTGCTTTCTTCCTTTCCACATTCATTAAAGTTACACTAAGAATTTGAATATTAATTGAATGTTGATTCTTTTATAATACTCTGCTGTTAAAATATGCACCTTTAAAATATGCATCATTGCTCAAGATACTGACTGGCTGATTTATTTTTAATTATCTTCACCATCTAGTTTTCAACACTATAAAAGATAGTAATTTAATAAGATTAAAGATTTAAAAATTTAAAGGATACATACCCTTTTAAATTATCATATAAAAACAGTAAGTTTTATTTGAAATGTCTTGATTTTTTTTTAAGATTTTTTATTTATTTATTTGACAGATCACAAGAGGCAGAGAGGCAGGCAGAGAGAGAGAAAGGAAGAAGCAGGCTCCCCGCTGAGCAGAGAGAGAGCCGGATGCGGGGCTTGATCCCAGGACCCTGAGATCATGACCTGACCTGAAGGCAGAGGCTTTAACCCACTAAGCCATCCAGGTGCCCCTTGATTTTCTGTTGAAGTATATTATCCATATTCTAAACTTACACATACGTATTCTGAAAAATTTAGTCCAACTAAATGTGGTCCAATTACAGTGGAATTCTGGACATGGACCTTATTAATCATTGATAAATAACAAAGAAAGAGAATCCCTTCCAACTAGAAATGAGTGTTAAGTGAAAACAGTATCCAGAAGATTCTAGCTACCTTCTTGTTACCCGGAAAGAACAGCTTATTATTTTGGTAGAAAATATATAGTTTCATGAAAAATTTCCTCAGTGGCCATTTTAATTTTGCAAAATGAAAGCAAAAATCTGTGTAGAGACAAAATAATGCACAAAGCACTCATCTGTTTTGCAAAGTAACAGACACAGTTTTCCTGACTGTAGATAATGATGTTTATGTTTCCTTTTAGATGTTCTTGTACGTTGAATATTGTACTATCCTTAAAAAATACAGCGTTTTATTCCTGATGTATGTATGCATGTATTAAGGCAAATCTTTGCCAATAACAATTGGATCCTAAATGACAGAGCCCATCCTTCACTGTAACTCTGAAAACTGTGCAAATCCTTTCATTTTCTTGATTAATACTATGATGCAGGAGAGCTTCTTGGCCTTATACAAAAAAGGCACACACACACACACACACACACACACACACACACAGAGATTTATATGATAAATTGTTAGTATATATTTTTTCTAATTTCATAATCTGTGCAAAGGACTAACTACTATAAATTATAATTTTGTGTAATTATTTATATTTATTAAATTAAACAGGATTATCACTAATATTCAAAATTTCAGCCTAACAACCCATTCAGTCAAATAGAAATATTAAATTTTACTAGCAGTATGATTTATATATTTATCTTTTATTTTTTTCTGAAATTATGTCTATCCAATAAATATTAAAATGTATGTTACATATCTACATAACTAATATCTAATGTATATAATATATATGATTTAAATATGAATATAACTTAATACATTTAAAAATAAATTTAAAAAGAGTTTTTTTAAAACCACAATGCAATAAAATAATACTTATTTTTAAAATGCTTTTAAATAGAAAATTCTGGGGTCCCTGGGTGGCTCAGTGGTTAAAGCCTCTGCCTTTGTCTCAGATCATGATCCCAGGACCCTGGGATCAGGCCCTTCATCAGGCTCTCTCTGCTCAGCAGGAAGCCTGCTTCCTCCTCTCTCTCTGCCTGTTTCTCTGCCTACTTGTGATCTCTGTCTGTGAAATAAATAAATAAAATCTTTAATAAATAAATAGACAATTAGAAAATTCTTAGATTTTAATACATATGTTGTGATAAACATTACATTAGAACATTTCCCCAGATTTGTTTATGTACTTATTTAAATACATCTAGAATATATTATTTACCCTTAGGCAATATATTCCTTGAGGTCAAATCTGTCATAATTTAAATATCATTAGAATAATCTACATTAAAATGAGCCCTGGGCAGAAAAGTAATTAATGAGTATAGTTCACTTATGGAACTAACATTGAGATAAGTAGAAATCACAGAAAAGACTGAAATACAAATTGTCATATTCATTCCAATGTCTCATGACTTCTAATTTTCAATGTGAATTTATCATTATCTGTCTAACATTCAAAGGCATAATTTATTTATTCAACTTATATTTTCTGAAAGCAGAGATCTAACATTGCACTATTTTAGTGAAGGTAGTTAGAGAAGATGCCTCTGAGAAATGACATTGAACAAAGCCCTGACTGAAGTAAGGAATGAACCAATTGGATATTTAGGTAGAGAGTTCCTTGTAGAGGGAATACTAAGCAAATTCATCAGGTGGAACAGTGTTAGGCATGTTTGAATTTAAGTAAAGACTAATGACTCACAGTGCTAAAGTATATTGCCTTCTGAATCTTTATTCATCCAGTCATTATTATCTGAATTTTGTCTGATGTACATGTCACTATTTTAGATAGTATTTAGCTGTCATGTACTATATTTTCTTTTACAATGTAAAATAAAACAAAATATTTAAACTTTAAAATATTTTTGACTTTCAAAAGTCTCGATGACAATTTTTAAATGATACTTGAATATTATATTCAGTTATTAAATGAGAGAAATGAGTCTTATTCTCTACTCCCTTGACTTCCCATAATCATGATTTTGTTTCTTTACTCTCAAATCTCTTCTTCGTCCTTATTTTGTCACTTCCTCTCTGAATATCTTACATTCAATTTCTCCAAGAGACTAAGATTTGATTGGGTCAGTCACTATGGGATATCATTTATCTCTCTTATGTTGACCCTATAGTTGGCTGTCTTTGCACAGGAAGTTGAGTCCTCCTCTAATTCATTTTCCTCATGATAAGAGAGTCATATCAGACCAAATATGCCATGCTACCTAGAAATAACTGATAATACAATTTGAAAAGTTCTAGAGAGATAGAAATTACAGGATCCATGTAAAAGAAACACCTTTCCTAGACTGACAGAAAAGGGAACACTTCAACATTTGCTTAGAGTCCATTTTAAACAATGAAATCACACAAAAAAAGCACAAAACTGTGTAGAAATTTTGGCTTTAAGTAGACCATGAAAAATAAACTTGTTTACAGTGTCGGAGCTACAATAAGAAGGTAGAGCATCCCTTGTTTCACATTGGTTGGGAACACGGATGAAGCATCTCAAATTTTTTGTCACTCTACATTCATTCTTAAGTAACCACAAAATCATCATGTTAATTTTGGGATTATAAATTATAAACTATAAATAAATTTTAGTGAGTAGGCAATTTTGCAAATGTGGAATTAGCAAATATTGAAGATCGACTTCTCTTCATGGCTTCCACTCATTCTTCCCCGATTCTCTGCTTCTTGCTTGTCTTCCAGCCTCTTGTAAAATTAGCTGGTCTTTCCTACGTGTGTCACAGCACTTCACTCAAACCTGTTAGCATAACATTTAACTTTGTGTATAATTAGTCTCCTTTTTCTGAAAATATATAATCATCACTTTGAAAGCATAGATCAAAGATAAAGAATTTTGATATCCTCAATGTGTATTCACGTATATTCACATTATTTAACATCTGTGAAAGAATAGAGGGTACGAGAGAGACACGGAAGAAGCTAGAATGGAAAATGAGCAATTCATTCTTCACAAGCTATTAATACACAACTCCCTCAGTAAATCTTTGTGTTTTACTGCTATATCACGATGTGCCCCCCAAGAATTCATTTTAATTCTCTACTTCATTTTTCCATCTTTGAAATAAAAAAATAATATTTTTTTACCTATTTTTCAGAAATGCCTGAGGATATTCAAGAGGAAAATAAAATTCTTTTGAGCTCATTGGAAGGTCTTACCTAATTTGAAGCCAGTCATATTGTTAGTGTTATAATTATTTTTACCAAGGAAACTTAAGAGACTATCTAAATAAAATCTTCTGAAGTTGTCCATTTTGCTCAAAGTGGAATAAAATGTAATGAAAATTTTTCATTTGTAAGCAGAAAGTCTTACAAAATGAGTCTTCTTGGATTGGAAAGGAAAAGAAAAACAACACAAGCTTTAATATTACACTTGGCACATAAGCAGCCCATCACTGACACCATACTGTGTACCCTTTTCCAAGTGCAGAGGCAAGTGGTTTGATTTGGTTCTCTGGACTGAGTTGGACTGTGCCCTTCTGAGGCTTCCTGCCTAAACTACAGAACTTTTTGTAAGATTTAATATGCATATACAGAGTACCAAACTACTTCTGCCCCTTTATTCCCTGTTTCACTAAAAATAAATAGACCAGAATAAGATTAGCAAAAGTCCCTGCTGTTCAACTGAATCCTATTAAGATCACAAAAAGAGGAAATGAACCAAAAAGTTGTTCAAAAACGTGATAGCTGGGTACCTGGGTGGCTCATTTGGTTAACAGTCTGCCTTTGGCTCAGGTCATGATCCGGGGGATCTGAGATCGAGCCCCACATTGGCCTCCCTGCTGGGTAGGAGGCCTGCTTCTCCCTCTCCCACTCACCCTGCTTGTGTTCCCTCACTTGCTGTGTCTTTCTCTGTCAAATAAATAATTAAAATATTAAGAAAAGAAAAGGTGATCGCCTATGGGTAAATGGGTAAAAAAAAAAAATGGGTAAATCTCCATTTATTTAAGATTCACTTCTTATACCATCCATAAATATTTCTTTCAATTTTATGTAAGGGATTCGTGTCATGATTATATAAAGGCACAATTAAATTTATTTTCCTTATAAAAATAGGTGATTGTTTTTATTTGAGTAGAAATATTTTAAAAGGAGCACTTGAAGAAAAGTTGTCATATTATTTTTTATATATATATCATACCTTTAGGGTTTACATGATTTATGTAAAATAGATGAGACATTAAATGTTTGAAATTACTTCAACAATAAGGCTGATCTGCACTTTAGAATAAATACTATAATTATAATGAAGAAGAGAAAACTTTATCTTTTACATCCTCAAAAACACAAAACAAGTTATTTCTTTCAAAACAAGTTATTAAAATAAAACAATCCTTCAGTCAACACAAAAGAATAAAAGTTTAGTTGTCACATCATTCTAGATACTTACAGATATTAGGATTATGCTACATTTAGCCCAGTTTTTTTATTTTATTTGACTTATTTTTTTAAAGGTTTTATTTATTTATTTGACAGAGAGCGCAAGTAGGCTGAGAAACAGGCAGAGGGAGAGGGAAAAGCAGACTCTCCACTGAGCAGGGAGCCTGATGCAGGACTCCATCCCAGGACCCTGGGGTGATGACCTTAGCCGCAGGCAGCTGCTTAACCAACTGAACTATCCAGGCACGTTAGCCCAGTTTACTTTAAAATACTGATTACCTAATAATCATCAGATATGTGACTATTTTATTTCAAGTTACCCATGTACATATCATTTACTTACATGGGGTTTTGTAGACTTAATACTGATTATATCCAAATATGCACAAAGATCATGACTAAAAGTCAGCAAAAGTAATCATAGTATTTCCCGTAACTATATTGCCTTGACTGTTTGAATAACACACAAGACTAAACTTGTTTCGAAACTTTTTCCTCAAACTTAGTGTTCTTATTTTGTATTGCTGGACTTAAAACAATAACAACAACAATAAAAAAAACACAAATGCAATATCTTAAAAATAATGATACTCATTTGGCTTAAGAATAAGCAATTTGAACAGCCTTCCATAGGAATAGCTCATTTTTGTTCCACTTGTCATCAGATGCTCAGAGACTGAGGGTTAGAATCATCACAGGCTCACTCACATGTCTGAAAGCTATCTATCAGCCAGGATTTCCACCAGAAAAGCCACATGTCTTTCCATGTAGCACAGGGCTTCTTCATAGCATGGTGGTTGAGATCCAAGTGTAGGCATCACAAGAAAAAGATAACTACGTGTAGCTGTATTGTCTTTTATGACCTATCCTCAGAAGTTATAAAAGTGTCACTTCAAGGGGAGAGGAATTAGGGTTTGTATTATAAGAGCATGTTAGATGGCATATATAGGAATGTGGCCATGTTTATAAAATATAATTTGCCAGTCTCTTTAGCATCAGTAAGTATACTGATCTATCCTGATTCTGCCTCTCTATATTATGCTGTTGTGGCTATTTGCCTTATTTTTGATCATTCAGTAGTCCGAAGGGAACTTACCTTGTTCCAGTTACTTTAGGTGAAAAGAAAGCATTTCCCTGGGAAATTGATGAGAAAATTATTTGTCTATCAGCTAATAAAGCTAAACCTTGTAAGTGGTTATTCAGTTGGAGAAAAACATTATATATTTTTGGAAATCCCAATATTTCTTTCATTCATCTCTGATGTCTGAGTAACATATTATTTATTATTAAAAAATAAGGGACATAAAATTTAAATTTAATAATAATAAAATGACATTCGCAGCATTGTTAGTAAATAAATCGTTGTTTTCTGTAAATCAGTCTTTAGTTTGCACTTTTTTAAAGAGATTTGTATAACTGCCTTTTGAGGCTGATGATGAAATTACTTCAATGCTGAAATTATTTTCTAAGGAATTTCTCGAACTAGCAATCTCTGTTGTTTCTTGTCACTTGTAGCTGTGGCAAAAGACTCCTTCCATATAAATGAATGAGAGAAGGCATCATAAAAGATTTGTTTCTGCTGACCCATTTTTCTTATTTATTTCTAACATTCTGCCCATTTACCATGAGCTTCCTCACATTTCAGAAACAGCTAGACGTCTTTGAGAACAAATTGTGCTATTTACTTCTGTCCTCAGAGAAAACAAATGGTTTAGTGGGTGAGATGTCCAGAACAATAAGGAAAACTTGTGTTATGTATTCCCAACAGAAGAAATAGATCTTCCGTAAATAAATCCCAGCACAATCATGACAGGTCTCAGCACTGCACAGAGTTATATATATTTTTTTCTTTATATAACTTTAAAGCCGTTCAAAAGAAAAAGCAACAGAATGCTGTTATGCAGATGCATAGACTTACCACAAAGTTATGGAAACAGAATATTCAAAACAACAAAAGTGTTTTAGTTATATTTCTATATAATTTAGTACACATACACACTGATTTTCAACTTTAGTGACAGAAAATACCTTAGATGTAAGGAACACTAAATAGTAATGTTAGGATAAGAAAAATGTTATTTTTTAATAAATCAAAGTGAATTAATTATAAAGTTTAATAAATTATCTCATTATTTCAGTCAGAAAGAAGAGCTGGATTCTAACATTTACTGAATCCATACAACATGCCTGACTTATTTCAGAGGACATTTAGATATTTATAAAAACTTAATTGTTACAGATACTTTTATGTGATAGACATTTTTATTTTCATTATACAGATGAGAAAATTGAAATCGATAGAAGTTAAGGAGTTTCCCTCAAACCCTTAAAAAAGAAGTAAGGAAATTATTATTCCCAGCAAATGGCTTTGATTCATGATTAGTGCACATAAGGGGTCAACTGACATCTATTGGTACACTTTGGGAATCTCAAGACCACCCTGATATCTGACACCAATTGCAAGTTTTGAGGTCCTCTAAACCACTTTCATGTTCAATATTTTGCTAGAAAATCCACAGAATGAAGGAAATTTATTTCATTCATTCTTAGGGCTTATCGTACTGGAAGGATACAGGTTAAAATCAGTAAAGAGTCCAAAGGCGGGGTCCAGCAGACATTAAGGCACGGAACTTCCAGTTGCCCTCCCTCAGTGAAAGTGCAGGTAGCACTTATTTCTTCCAGGAATGATGTGTGGTGATATTCATGAAGTACTGCCAACCAAGAAAACTCATCTGAGTTATGGTGAGCAGAACTTTTATTGGAGCTTAATCATATAGACATGACTGGTCATCAGCCTGACTGACCTTAGTCTCCAACCCTTGCAGATGTTGAGCTGATACTCAGTGGTCTAAGGTCCCCTACCACATTCTTAGCAGGGATTACTAGACATGGCAAAAAGCCACCAGGTGAACAAAGACAGGACATTCCAAGGACTTTGAAATTACCTTCTAGAAGCCAAGCACAAAAGCTATCTTTGGTCAGTTGTCTCTTTGCTTCAATTATCCTAAAACTAAGCCATGAGTGAAAGCATACTCAGTGATGTATATTTTACTGATTAAGCAACAAAAAAGCTTTATAAAATTTCCAAATGGAATACTTTGGTTGTATTTTCATTTTGAATTATAAAATGATCTATTTTTTTTACCAAAAAATTACTGGTAAAAATTTTTTTTTGACAGTTTACCAAAGATTATTTCTTAAATGCGATTTTATCTTAAATTGCATAGCAGGCGAAGGGATTTGTATAAATCCAACTATGAAACTATCTAATACAGTTCCTAACTTTCCCAAAACTTTATTTGAAAATTGAGTTTATATATTTTAGTTGAATTTATTATTATGGAAGGACAACTCCTAGTAGAACTAATAAATATAAAAAAAATTCTCTCTGGCATTCTACAGTGATGTTTTCTGATCCATTTTTAGTTGCAAGATCAATTTTAGAATATAGTCCTGACTGACTCACTTATTTTATCCTACAAAAAATCATGTCAGCAAGAATTTCATCTCCATCATTATACACTGATCTATTACTGTGAATGCACGTTCATGTTTCAAATAAAGTGAACACTTGGGTATAATGGATCTAATTATATAGAACATGTTTTGTTAAAGAAATACAGATTTTAAAGAGAATGATCGAGTTTTCACAGGTAAACAGTGCTTAAGAATTTCCACTCTTAAGTGCTTTGGTAGGGGATTAAGGCGTAATGGCATTAAAATTGTGCTTTTATTTATTTTTTGAAATGTCATCTCAATAAGTTAAATAATTATTATTAAATTAATGTTCAATAGGAAATATTAAGTGATGTCATAAAACTGTGGCTGTACACATATACTCCTACATGTATATTATTATGTCTGACGTAAGATTTCTTATTTTATGGTGGAGTTACTAGTTTTAAAACCCAAAACTAGTTTCTTTCATGCCTATCTCCTTTCTGATTATTATCCTTTCTGATTGTTGTATTCCTATTTATTTGAATTGTGAAGAAAGCAATTATTTGGGTGAATGGAAGTTCTAGGGAGATTTCTGGACTGAATGAAGATAAACCTGGCTGTTGCTAATGTCAGATTCCATCAAGTTATTCAGCATCATGTTGTTTACAAGGATAATGGATCTTGATTCGTTTTGACAAAATGTCTGGTCTGAATCTAATCTGCAACATGTGTCATATTATCTCTCAAATTTAATGGAACACCTTGTTTCCTTGAGAGTAGTACAGTATGCTTCATGAGCCTTTCCAGATATTTTATATTGTTCATTGTGAAATTATGAGCAGAATTTGCCTTCCTATGTGAGACTTTACAGGAAGGACTATTATTTGAAGAGAAGAATTAGAGGAATATTTGGTCTTATTTCCCAGATAATTAGTAAGATTTTAATCATACAGGAAGAAAACCATGAAAGTGGGATAAGCAGATATTTTAGATCTCTATAGATTATTTGTGACTTAGGACTGCAGAATATCCCTGGTTCTACCAAATGGTGGTGTGAAGACCTCCTATATGAAATGAAGTTCTTGGGTCTATAAAGGTGGAATAGAAAGAAGACCTCTCATACATAATTCAGGCTTTAACTATAATTTAATTATGTTGGGACATCCAAAATTGTTAGTATCCAACTATTTTTGACCTACAAAAACTATAAATCCCATATATTTTCACCTAATAAAACCATGGATAGATACTGTCTACACAGTTTTTTTTTCAGATGTGTCTTTACCCAAAACTGTGTCCAGTTAGATTGTTAATAAATGCTTCTCAACAGTAAGATCAGACCTAGGTTAAGGTGTTTCTTAGGAAAAATCACAGCAAAATTACTTGGTGTGTAGTCACTTCTAACATTATATTTTTTCTTCAAACTATATATGTCATAACTTTTTTATCAGTCATTGAGAATAATAAAAATATGTCTGGCCAAACAAACTAAGAAAAAATCTTAAAGATTTTTTTTTCTTAACTAAGGAGTATCATTTCTCTAGGACCTATGAATATCAAGACTCCAGTGCAGGCTGTGATCTAATTAAGGCATGTCATCATTATCATCATCTTCATCTTCAATAATATCATCATTGCATCAGAATATACAAGTTCCCCATTTTGGAAATCTTTAAAATCTAAAAATCTAGAAAATAAAACCTGTATCTTGATAGAAATGAAAAGAAGACAATTATTTATTTCAGGTCTTCATTATAACCTTTTTATCATCCCCAAAGAGAAATTTAGATAAGTATGTATATAAATAATTAAATGCTAGAACACTCTATTGGATAAAAATTATAAAATTTATAAGAGCACATTTCAACATTATAGTAACTATGGGGTAATTGAATTAAGCCTGAAAATTACATTAAATATACAAAAAAGTTTCAGTATGGCCAAAAATGTATTTCTTTGAATATTAAAAATGAGGTTTACAAAAAAAGAGGAAGTAACACTCATATGCTCCTGAGGTTCACAGGTTCAGTGTTGTTTAATCAGGTATTAAAGTCAGTGGCAATTGAGAAAAGAAGTCTCTCAGTAACCAACTCCCTTGGCCTAAATCCTTTTTCTAGAAAATAACCTACCTCATCTCCTAATTACCTATTAGATATTTCTAATGATATTAAAACTTTAAATTGATTTTTACAATGGTAATGTTCATAGAATTAATTTTATTATTCATTTATTTGTTTGTTTGTTTATTATTATTATGTTCAGTTAGCCAATATATATTACATCAGTAGTTTTGATAGTGTTCAATGTTTCCCTAGTTGCATATAACACCAATGCTCATTGCAACACGTGCCTTCGTTAATACCCACATGTTTTAAATTTTTTTATTGACGTATAATGTACTATTTGTTTCAAGGTACAGGTCTGTGAATCATCAGTCTTACACAATTCATAGCACTCACCAGAGCACACACCCTCCCCAATGTCTATCCCTCAGCCACCCCATCCCTCCCTCTACCCACCATTCCAGCAACCTACAGTTTGTTTTCTGAGATTAAGAGTCTCCTTCTCTGGTTTCTTTTTGTTTCATTTTTTCCTCTCTTTCCCCAAAACCCATATTTTAAAAAATATAAGTAAAAAATAGTTATCATATTTAAAATCATTTCTTAGTCATCAAAATCACTTTATATTTGTCACAAACCAATTATTTAAAGATGTGATGGATACTCTAGAAAATTTAGGTTTAAAAAAGATACAAAGCTATCAATTATAGTGGAATATTTGCCAATATTATCTTTGGATTAGCAATGGATTATTCTACATATTTCATGGCTCCAGAGTGACTGTTACATTTTTGCTACCTGCTGACAATAGTATTATTTATACTTTATCTTATTATGTTGGTAGTATTTTTTTTTTTTTTTTTTTTACTAAATCTCAGGATTGCTTTAAAAGATAAAGTCAGGGACACCTGGGTGGCTCAGTGGGTTAAAGCTGCTGCCTTTGGCTCAGGTCATGATCCCAGCGTCCTGGGATCGAGTCCCACATCCGGCTCTCTGCTCGGAGGGGAGCCTGCTTCCTCCTCTCTCTCTCTGCCTGCCTCTCTGCCTACTTGTGATCTCTCTCTCTGTCAAATAAATAAATTAAAAAAAAAATCTTAAAAGATAAAGTCAATTAGGGTTCACTATTCCCTGCCTCAAAGAACTTAAAGCTGATGTTTGGACCTATATTCCTCTTCCTTTATACTATTTTCACCTTATCCATAGGCATTTTGTGATGTTTAATAAATATAACATTCTTCTCTTAGACATCTACATTTCTTTTGGTTGTACAGTATCTTGGGGATATCTCTAAGCTTTAGAAACTTAAGATAGAAATGTGTTACATCCTACTTATTCACTATACAAAACTCTCAAACCAGGATAACATCTTTAGCTTTATTCTAAAAGCACTTGAGCAGTACTTGGGTAATATACCAAAGTTTGGACTCATTGGTTGGGGATTCTTTTCAAATAATAATAAAGCCCAACAAAAATATTACCATATGAAAGCAACACCTAAATCTACTCCTTTTCTTTTCTTAATGCAGTGCCATATAACCTATGGAATATGGATTTTCACAGCAGTGAAACGATTAATCTGTCAGGGTTGTAAATAATAACTAGTAAGGGTTTGGGCTGTTTAAAATTAATTATTATTTAATGAACAAAGCTTTAGAAGCCATACGGGCTAATTCAGTGATGCCAGGATATATCAAGAAGTAAACATTTCCAAATTCAGTTGACTATACTTGCTTTTATTGCCAGAGTATTACCTTCATAATTATTATGCAGGCCTAGGGATAATAAATCCTTTAACTGAGATAATCATACAAGAAAAAACTGTGAACTCAGCTTCTGGTAATGGCCAAATAATTTTCTATTATATCCAAATCTCAGATAATAGCTATACACTGATTTTAAAAAATTAATTACTTGAAGACCCTGGAAAATAAACTGAAAGAGGTATTTTTCTATCAGTAATATAACTTTGGAAGAATGAAATAAATGGGGTGAGTTACCCATCTTGAGAAAAAATCACAACTAGGGTTGCCTAGAATAGCTAAAAAATTAGGGAAGAATCTGAGAGAGGGAACTGGAAAGACAGAATTTCAAGTTCTCTCTATAAACTCTTCAAGTCTCTGGGTGACAAATAGAATAAGCATATCTGGACAACACAAAGAAGCCTAGATAAGCATAGAAAAATGAACCACAATTTGAGGTTGCTGCCCAAAAGATAGTATTTGCAGGTTGAATGCAGTTTGCAGTTAATTGCTTGTTAAAACAAACAAACAAACAAACAAAACACAAGATACTTCAAAGTAATATAATAGAATCCAGGGTCACCATAATACCACATTTACAATGTCCAGGATGGAATTAAAAAAAAATGTCTCAACATACAAAGAGTCAAGAGAATGTGACCTCTTATGAAGAAGAAAAGCACTCAAACGAGACCAACTCCAGGAGAACATAGACTTAGTAGATGAGGATTTTAAAGTCTATATAATAACTACTCAAAAGTGAAAGAAAAACATGGTCACAATGAATGTAAGGATTGAAAGTTTTAGCAGAGAATTGGAAAAACAAACAAACAAACAAAAAACAAATGGATATTTTAGAATAGCAAATTACAAAAACACATGAAATAAAAAAAATACTCTCTATGGGCTAAAAAATATAACGGGGATGGCAAGAAGAAAGCAAACATCAGTAGATTATTTATAGCAATTACCCAATCTGGGTAATGAAATTATCCAATTGAAATGAAATTGAAGTGAAATTTTGGCTGAAGGAAGCCAGAAAAGTATGTAGCAAATACTTCCAAGTGACATGTACTATTTTCAGATGTACGGAAAAAGTAATAAATGCTAAAATTAATATGAAATTGAAATTTAATTTAATACTTTTTATTTGATCTTGCATGGCTCTTTTATTTTCTTGTAACCAATTCTTTTCAGTTTGTTTATTTTTATTGATACAATGTTATTATTGAATATAACATTATGCTGTAATTTATAGTCTACATGCAATTTAGAAGGAGACTTTTTAGGGAAAGCTTTGGTATTCTCTGAATCTCCTTCCCTTCTATCCCTATGAAGAGAAGATAAGGTCTGTTTTTACTTTCGCTCTAGCCTTGGAAAGATGTTCTAATTGTGACACTTTCAAAAAAGGATTTATATCTTGGAGCATCTGATTTATGCTTATGAGATCTAAAGAATTGGAAATTGTGGCTAGCCAATGTTCTAAGGATAAAGAGAGGTTGTTGAATTGGCAACCACCAATGTTTTTTGTGGCGAGTGGGGAGAAAAGGGAAAAAAAAGGATATATGTGTTTTTTTGTTGGTTTTTTTGTTTGTTTGTTTTTGTTTTTGTTTTTGTTTTTCCTGTGGATCATGTGTGGAGTACTTAAGACAGAGCTGGCAGGGGGTTCTTTTGGATTCCAACCAACCCGGCTGCCCAGAGGTCAAGAAACTCAGTAAAAAAGAAGCTGGATGTCAGAGGAGGCAATTGTAAGTGACCAGATGGAGAAATTGTGTCTTTGCACATTAAAAACAAAACTGCAGGTGAGAAATGACCAGTGGTGGGATGTCTTCAAAGAACAGATAGCAGCAGACATGAGAGAAAAGATTTAGCTGGAAACACTAGCGGAGCTCTAGGAGCCCAAAAATCAGCTTATGATGGTATCCAATAAATACACTTTTTACTTCTTTATTGTTAACCCTGCCTTGCTGCTCCAAACTTAATGCAGACAAAAGCAGCATATTAAGTGAGGGAGTGGGAGTAAGAATTATTAATTTTAATATTTACACTTTCAAAAAATGTTACTGGATCAAAATTATGAGTATGGGGTTTAAAAAAATCCCATAAGTAGTCCAGTTATATGCTCTCTCAGTATTTTCAAATCCTCTGAACAAAACAGTTCATTGGCTGATTCTCTGTCAAAGACCAGTGAGCCAAATTACCTATTCTGAGGGAACTGTCTTCTGAATAAATGGATCACAAGTTCTGCAATTGTCTATGTACCACTGGCAAGCCTTCTCCTCTATAGGATCTTAGCTTTTGCTGTAGATTACTGTAAATCCCATTAACCCTCCATGCTTTTCTGCTTAGATCATGCTCTCATTTTATAAGCACTTTAAAATTTCATTCCAATATATTAGAATTGCTGTGTTACAGTGCCCCTTAAGAAGATTTTTGTGCTTACAAAGTCAGTTTACTTGACTTTTCCACCTTTTGCTTAACACTACATCAATGTAGCTTTTCAGCCACATAAGAAATTTTCTGAGGTTCACCTAGGGTGAACTCGGTCTTATTTTACTAAATTGCTACAACAAAATTTCACCTACACTATTCAAATCATAAGACTTTTAAGTATAGGGGTGCCTGGGTGGCTCAGTGGGTTAGGCCTCTGCCCTTGGCTCAGGTCATGATCTCAGGGTCCTGGGATAGAGCTCTGCATCCAGCTCTCTGCTTAGTGGGGAGCCTGGTTTCCCCTCCCTCTCTGCCTGCCTCTCTACCTATTTGTGATCTCTGTCTGTCAAATAAATAAATAAAATCTTAAAAAAAAAAGACTTTAAGTATTGTTCTATTGAGTACCCCAATGATATATTAAAGGTTGAACAGATAGTGTGTCATATTTCTAACTTGATGTTCAGTATTCAGATCTGTGTATTTTTCAAAGCACAGTTATGAGTCACTTGAGGGAGTCCATTATAAGTACATTGAATATATTGACCTTGATACTAATTGTAATCAAGGTTCATTAACATGTAAACTGGATAAATACATTGCAATTGGGAGTTAAGGACTAACTAATAAAATACTAACGCTAAATGTATCAAAGTAAAACCATAATCAGCAATACTTAATGTAGAACTCAATCAATTTTGCCTGGATTTCTAATGGATTACCCATTATATTTTCTAAAACTTATTTAATTCATTTTCCACTTTACAACAGTCTGACCCTTTGTTCTATTTGGACGACAGCCATCTCACTACATTGATGGAATCAGAGAATTCATGTAAGTTCTCTCAAGTTTTTTCTTTTCTACTTCAGAATTTTTTTGCATTATTCTTCTCACAAGAAGGATTTTTCCCTCACTTTTTTAGGAAGTGTGAATTCCATTTCTTCTGATTTTATTAATAAATTCCTTTCCCTTTGGCATATTTTTCTATTTATCCACCAAATACTTTTCAACTTAACAAAATTTTTTAAAGTTTTGCCATCATAAGTGAGTCATTGAGGTTTCTTGGCTGAAACTACTCATTATCCATTTACTTCTAAACCTTTGCTTCTTGGCATCTTGTCTCCACCACTTTGTTAAGTGGTGCCCAATGATTTCTATTCTTGGGCCACTTATTTTTGATTACCAAGAGCCACTGACACTGCTGGTCCTTTCCTTATAGTCTAGATCAGCAAATAGTAATCATCTGCCAGTTGTGTCCCTAGAATTGATCTATCCATATGACCATTGGTTTTGTTTGTTTGTTGTTTTGTTTTGTTTGTTTGTTTGTTTTCTGTCATATAACCTCAGGTTGCTGTGGTAATTTAGGGTTTCAGGGCAATTGAGTATCAAATGAAACCTTAACTACTCATGCTTCATTTCTTAGGGAGTAGGATTCATCTTGTGCCCTCAAGATTGATATCTATAAGAATATTCCCTATGATATTTTCATGGCAAAATATTCACTTCTTCTGGTAGGCATCTCTAATTCACATATTAACTTTTCAATGAGGACAGCTTAAGAGAGGAAAGATTTCTGTTACATTTGTGCTAATATTTCTGAATCCCTTAGAATATATAAAACATTTTGATGCTGTTTTCCAACATACTAATTTATATCCTTTTAATTTGACTATTACCTCTGGCCTAAGCCTTAACTCTTTGAAGTTTTACTTTTTTCTAAAAATGCCTCAAAATATCTTAAAACCAACTCAACTGCCTGCTTCTTAAAGAGATAATGCATTTAAAAATCTGTTTATCATGGAATTTACATAAAATCACATAACTTAATGTAAACCTAAAAGATTTCTTAAAGTTTTTTATAGTATTCTTCATATAGGTCAATTAGATTATGTTAGCATATATTATCTAAAGATTTAACTGATATTTAAAAAGTCATACCCTTTCTTCCTTTTTACGGTATAAAAGTCTATAAGACAGCATACCCAAGGGTAGGATTTTACAAGTACTATTTATTGATTGTGTAAATTTAATAAGCTCCAGATCCATTTTAAGTATCTACAATAATTTTCTAATCTCACAATTAGAGCCACCAAAAGTACTTGTTCTGAAAAAAAGTATTTGTGTAGAGTCTTTTTCTATACCTAGCCTCTTTCCCTTTGCATATTGAAATAAATGGATTATTCAGAGCTACAGCACACCACAGTATTTATCTAAACTTGTGCTGACTATGCAGGTGTCCTTTGGAATTTTTGAAATGCTGATGTTAAAACAAGAAACCTACATAATCAACTTAAAAGTCATCCTTCATCATTCTAAGTTTAAATTAAGAAAATAATGCCTACAGGAAATTCAGACTAAAATCTACTTCTTGGTTATACTGTTCCCACAGGGAATTTATATTCTACCAATTCTTTAGGGCATCATTGTCTTAATTTAAATTTGAAGAGATGAAGGAAGAGTTCTTAAAAATTACACTGTATTTGCAAAACTGGGCATTTATTATTTTTTCCTCAGGGAATAGAAGTAAAATTTCCCAAACACTGATCTGATTTTATTTTTGTAATATTGTTTTTTACCTAAAATTTAAGTTAAGAAACCCAGCAAAGCAAATAAATAGCATTCTTTTGACCCATTTTAACATATTTTTACCCATTTTTGAGGCCTCTTCAGTAGTTTTATTAGTAGACACATGCTATCTATTGTGAAATGAGATAACGCCAGTGAAATTCGTGAATTTAGAAGCCTCTGAGACCCAGCACATCACATTTCCTATGAGGAGCACATGTTATTGGGAACAAGAATTATCTCTGTAGTTAGACATAATGTAATATCTAGAAAGGATAGTGCCATAAAATGGGTAGAATTCTAGACAATATGCATAAGGGATGGCTAGCAAGACATGACAAAATACTTACAAGAAATGCTAATGGAATCCCAGCAATAGGAAATCTAGAAGCAAGGAAGAAGAAGACTCAGTTGACAGATAGCAAGAGAGAAGAGTACCACAGGGTCTGAGCTCAGACACTTGGCTCTAAACCTGTAGGAAGCTAGAGGTGAGAGAATGATCCTCAATGATAGGAGTACAGGGCAGGACAAGTTTGTACATAATGGGCCAAATGTAGGTAAATAAGGAGACATTGTAGGAGCAAGATGAAATATAGAGAAAATTAATTATGTTTCTTAAAATAAACAAAAGTTCAGTTAAATTGGGAACATGACAAAGAGAGCAACAAGCTTAATTTAAATAGTCATTTGAATATTAAACTAATTTTTTTCCTAGGGTGCCTGGGTGGCTCAGTCAGTTAAATGGTTACCTTCCACTCAGGTCAGGTGTCAGGGTCCTGGGATTGAGTCCCACATCTAGCAGGGAACCTGCTTCTGTGTCTCCGTCTGCTGAGGAGCTTATTCCATCTACTGAGCCCCCTTACTTGGGATCTCTTTCTCTCTTAAAAAAAATAAGTAAAACCTTAAAAAAAATATTTAATAAATAAATACTTTTCTTTTCCTAAGGATGCTATTCTACCCAGATACTTGATATAGATAAACGACTAGTTAGCTATCAAATATATATTGACAATGAAAGGTAAAAGGTCTGTGGGATAGAGATCTATATAAGCCATTTTAGTGAAAATGTTAGCATTTTAAACAGCACAGCTCTATATAAAATATATATGATGAAAAGATAAATTATTCTTATTCTCTTAGTAATTTTAATTTTTAACAATTTTAGCTCTATTTTTGACATAAAACAAATTGCTCATATTAAAGGGTGCAATATCATACATTTTAATAAATGTCTACCTCCGTGAAACCACAAAAATGAAGAGAATGCATATATCCATCATGTCTCCAAAGTTTCTAAGTTTCTTTTTTTAACCTCTTTTTTCCTGGCACTCTCTGCATACTCAGTCTCAAGCAAATGGTGATTTATTTTGTTACTAAAGATGTGCTTTCATCCTCTAGATTTTTATATAAAGGACTCTATAGAGTATGTATTCTTTTTTATTTTGTTTGACTCCACATAGTTATTTTGAGATTCATCGGCATTGTTGTTATGTCAGTAATATATTCCTTTCAATTGCTGAGTCATGTGGATAATACCAAAAAATGTTTCATTCATTCACCTGTTAATGGGCATTTAGGCTGTTTCCAGTTTCCCTGTGGACATATGCTGTGACATATGAGTGAAATACTGAGTCATATGGTATGTGTATGTATAATATTTTATGAAACTGCCAAATTATTTTCCAAAGTGTTTGTGTCATTTTACTTCCCCATAAGTAGTGTAAGAAAGTTCCACTTATTATACATCATAGTGAATACTTGGCAAAATGAGTATGTATATGGGTATATATACATTTAATTTTAGACATTCTTTTTTTATTACCTTATTATCATTTTCCTGTCTGTAGAATCTGAAATGATTTCATCTGTGTCATCCCAAGTATTAGTAACATGTGTCTTCCCTTTTTTTCTTGAACATTCTGGACAGTTTTCCAATTTTATTTGTCTTTTCTAAAAACCTATGTTTTTGTTTAATTGATTTTATTTATTGCTTATATTTTACTATTTCAATTACTTTTGGTTTTATCTTGATTGGGCCCTTTATTCTGCTTATTTTGAATATAAGTTGATCTTCTTTTTGTACTTTCTTTCCATCAAAGCCAGATCATTGCTCTCTGGGTTTTCCTCTTTAATTTTTTTTTTTTTAATTATTTTGAGAGTGCCTATGAGAAAGCGGGAATGGCAGAAGAAGAGGGGCAAGCAGACTTCCCTCTGAGTGGGGAGCTCAATGCGAATTTGGTCTTAGGACCCTGGGATCATGACCTGAACCAAAGGCAGACATTTAACTGTCAGAGCCACCCAGGCATCCCACTTTCCTCTTTTCTAATACAGGTTTCTGTGTGGCAATAACCCATGGGTTATTTGGTAGTGTATAATTTGGTTTGCAAATATTTTAAGTTTTTTAAAGATTTTATTTATTTGTTTATTTGACAGAGAAAGTTAGCAAGAAAGTGAGCACAAGCAGGGGAACAGCAGAGGGAGAGGGAGAAGCAGGCTCTCCACTGAGCAGGGAGCCTGATGAGGGTGTCTTGATCCCAGGGCTGAGGGTTTTTTTACCATCATAGAATATATTCTATCTTGATAAATGTCCCATGAGAACTTTGACAATTGTATAATTTTTTAATTGACTTTTTAACTTCATTTTTGGGAGTAATTTTAGAGCATTCGTTTTTTAGAGCTTTTTTTTTTTTAAGATCAGTTAAACTGACAGCAAAATTAAGAAGGTACAGAGATTTTCCCCTATACCCCCTACCCATACATATGCACTGCTTCCTCCGTTATCCACATTCCCCACCACAGGGGTACATGTGTTACAATTGATGAACCTAAATTAATACATCATAATCACCCAAATCCATAGTTTACATCACAGTTGAGTCTTGGTGTTGTATATTCTATAGGTTTTGACAAATGTATAATGACATATATCCATCATTGTCAGATAAACAGTGTATATTCACTGCTCTCAAATCCTCTGTATTCTGCCTATTATTTCCCCCTCCATTCCCCAATCCCAGGCAACCACTGATGTTTTCACTGTCTGCCTAGTTTTGTCTTTAACATGATGTCATAGAGTTGAAATCATATAGTATGAAGTCTTCTCATTTTGGCGTCTTTCATTTAGTAACAGGCGTTTACAGTTCCTTCATGTCTTTCATGGCTTGATAGCTCATTTCTTTTTAGTACCAATAAATATTCTAATGTCTGGATGTACCCATTTATTTCCCCTTTCACTTATTGGAGTACATCTTGCTTTTTTCCAAGTTTTGGTAATTATGAATAAAGCCATTATAAACATCTGTGTGCAGCTTTTGTAGAGGCATAATCTTTTAACACTTTTGGCTAAGTGCTAAGGAATACAATTACTGGATCATATGGCAAGAGAATCTTTAGTTTTATAAGAATCTGTCAAACTTTTCCAAAGTGACTGTAACACTTTTCAATTCCACCAACGATAAAAGAGAGCACTTATCACTCCACATCCTCACTAGTATTTCATGTTGTCAGTGTTTTGTATTTTAATCACCTGGTATCTGTGTAAGTATTGTACCTCGTTTTAATTTGCATTTCCCCCACAATATATAACGTGGAGAATCTTTCCATATGCTTATTTTTCATCTGTGTATCTTATTGGTGAATAATTTTTTAAGGCCTTTCGCCTATTCTTTTTTTAAGATTTTTTTAAATTTTTTTTTATTTGACAGACAGAGATCACAAGTAGGCAGAGAGGCAGGTGGAGAGAGAGGAAGAAGCAGGCTCCCTGCAGAGCAGATAGCCCTATGCAGGGCTCAATCCCAGGACCTGGAGATCATGACCTGAGGAAGGCAGAGGCTTTAACCCACTGAGCCACCCAGGGACCCCCCTTTGGACTATTCTTATAGCATATTTGTTTTCTTATTCTTGAGCTCTGAGAGTTCTTTATATATTTTGGATAATCCCTTTATCATCTGTGTTTTTTACAAGTCTTCTTCCAGTCTTTGACTTGTCTTTTTATTCTTTTGATATTATCTTTTGTAAAGCAAAAGTTTTAATTTGAATGCCATCCTATTTATCAATTATTTCTTTCATTGATTCTGCTTCCTGTGTCATACTTAAAAAGTCATCTCTATGTCCAAGGTCACCTAGACTTTCTCCTATTAGTTATCTTCTAGGAGTTTTATAGTTCTCTATTTTACATTTAGGTCTATGTCTAGATTTGTGCACGTGTGTGTGTGCCCATGGATGCCCTGTTGTTCCAGCACCATTTGTAGAAAAGACTATCTTGGCTCCATTGTATTACTTTAGGGTTTTTTGGCCAAAGATCAGTTGACTATATTTATGTGATACATTTCTGGGTTCTCTAGTCTCTTCCATTCATTTATTTGTCTGTTATTTTACCAAAGTGTGCTGATAACTGCAACTTTTTAAAAAGATTTGAAGTTCATTGGTGTCAGTCTTCTAACTTTTGTTTTTCTACATCAATATTATGTTTTATTGTCTATGGGATCTGTAGAGATGTTCCTTCTTTTGTTTCTGATACTACCAATTTGTATTCTTGCCTTTGTTTTCTTAGTTAGCCTGGCTAGAAGCTTATTGATATTCTTTTTCTTTTCAAAGAACCACCTTTTGGTGTCAGTGATTTTCTCTATTGATTTTCTGTTTTCAGTTTCATTGATTTGTGCTCTAATTCTTATTTCTTTTCTCCTACTTACTTTGTATTTAGGTTGCTCTTTTTCTAGTTTCCTAAGGTAGAAACAGGTGATTGACTTTAGATTTCCCTTCCTTTCTAATATATGCATTTGATGCTTTAAATTTCTTAGCACTGCTTTTATTGGATCCAACAAATTCTGACAAATTGTGTTTTCTTTTTCATTTAGTTCAAGATATTTTTAAATTTCTCTTGAAATTTCATCTTTAACTCATGTATTCAGATGCATGTTGGTTTAATCTCAATGTGTTTTGGGATTTTCCATTTATTTTTCTGTTATTGATTTCTAATTTAATTACACTGTGATATGAGAACAGACATAGTGTGTTTTCTATTCTTTTAAATTTGTTAAGGTGTGTTCTATGGATCAGAATATGTTCTATTGGGGCACCTGAGTGGCTTAGTGGGTTAAAGCCTCTGCTTTCAGCTTGGGTCATGATCCCGGGATCCTGAGATCAAGCCCTGCATCGGGCTCTCTGCTTGGCAGGGAGACTGCTTCCTCCTCTCTCTCTGCCTGCCTCTCCACCAACTTGTGATCTCTGTCAAACAAATAAATAAAATCTTAAAAAAAAAAAAAGAATATGTTCTATCTTGGTCAATGTTCCTTGTGAGATTGAGAACAATATGTATTCCACTGGTGTTGCATGAAATAATCTATAGGTACCAGTTACATCAAGTTGATTGATGGTGTCATTGAGTTCGACTATTTTCTTAGTGATTTTTTTCTAGCTAGATCTCTCCATTACTAATACAGGAGTGTTGAAATGCCCAACTATGATAATGGATTCATCTATTTCTCCTTGCTGTTCTATCTGTTTTGACTCACATAATTTGATACTCTGTTGTCAGGTGCATAGATTAAGTTCTCTTTTTGGAGAACTGTTGTCATAATATAATTGTCATTTTGTTCCTGATAATTTTCTTTGCTTTGAAGTCTGCTCTGTCTGATATTAGTATAGTTTTTTTCTGCTTTCTTTGATTAGTGTTAGAATGTTATGTTTTTCTCCATCCATCCACTTAATCCATATACATATTTGTATTTAAAATTACAACATATAGGGGGTCCTTTTTTTGATCCATCTGACAATCTCTGTCTTAATTGGTGCATTTACATCATTGATGTTCAAAGAACTTACTGAAATAGTTGGATTAATTACTGTTTTCTATTTGTTACCCTTCTCTATTCCAATTTTTGTCTTCTACTCTTTTCTGCATTTGTTGAGCATTTTATATGATTCAATTTTCCCTTCTTTCTTAGATTTAGTTTTTTAGTGGTTACCTTGTAGCTTTCAATATATGTTTATAGCTACTCCAAGTCTGCTTTCAAATATTGCTGTATCACTGCACATGTAGTGTGTATACCTTATAATAACAAAATATTTCTATTTCTTTTCTCCATTTATTGTTTCATTGATGTCATTCATTTCACTTATATATAAGGATGCATATATGCATAAGAACATATAATCCACTACATTTTTACCACTGCTCTTTTGAATAAATTAATGTTAGATCCACCAATAAGCAGAAAAATAAAAGTTTTTATTTTTCTTTTACTCATTCCTTCTTCAGTGCTATCGCTTGCTTATGTAGATTCAAGTTTCTGACCTATGTTAGTTCCCTTCTAGCTAAAGAAAACTTTACCATTTCTTGCAAGACAGGTCTGCTGGCAATGAATTCCTTACATTTTTTGTTTGAGAAATTCTCTGCTTCTTCTTCACTTTTGAATGACAATTTTGAAAGGTAAAGAATTCTAGGTTTGTTTTTTCTTTCTCAATACTCCAAACGTTTTGCTCCCACTCTCTAAAAACCTAACAAAAATATTAGCAAATAAATCTGACAACATATATGAAGAATTCTACACAATGGCCAAATGAAATATATCCAAAGGGTATGAGATTAGTTTAATATCTAAATATCAACTAATGTAATATACTTTATTAATATAATAAAGTCATATAATCATTTTAATAGTTACAATAAAGATTTGACAAAATACCACAGACATTTATGATAAACACTTGCAACATTAAATTACTCAACCTGGTAAAGGGTATCCACAACAGGTATATAGTTTAATTATACTTAATGAGAAAAACCTAATTTTTTACTCTAATAGTATTGCCAGATAAAATAGAGGACACTTAGATTAAACTATTAGGCAAACAACAATGATTTTAGCATGACCTATTTGTAAGTATGACTCAAATATTGAACATGACATACTAATACTAAAAAAAAAACTTATTGTTTATCTGATAGATCCAAATTTAACTTAGTGTTCTGATTTTTATTTGCTAAATTTGGCAACTTATCTTCTACCTCAAGAATAAGACAATTGTAGCCACCTATGTCATTTCTGTCCAATATTGTACAGAAAGTTTTGCTGGTGTACTGGAAATTTTTCTAGTGTTAATACCAGGTACAGTATTCCCATACTATGACAAGGTAAAAAAAAATAAGAGAGGGGCACCTGGGTGGCTCAGTGGGTTAAGCCTCTGCCTTCGGCTCGGGTCATGATCCCAGGGTCCTGGGATCGAGTCCCGCATCAGGTTTTCTGCTTGGCAGGGAGCCTGCTTCTTCCTCTTCTTCCTCTCTCTCTCTGCCTGCCTCTCTGCCTACTTGAGATCTCTCTCTGTCAAATAAACAATAAAATCTTAAAAAAAATAAGATAATCTAGATTGGAAATAAATAAGTAATATTGTCTTTACTCAAGATGACACAATACTGTATATAGATAAACCCATGAAAACTAAAAACAACAAATAGATACACTAACTCATAAATGGCTTTTGAAACTATGCAAAGGAATATATTAATATATGAAAGTCAGTTATTTTTTCCTACACTATCCATAAAAACAGACTAGAAGATAACATTGAGAAAATAATTCCATTTCCCATAGCACCAAAAGAAAAATACACATAATAACAAATTTAACAACAATAAAAAAAGAGCAATACCTATACACTAAAAACAGCATATATTGCTGACAGGAATTAACAAAAATCTAAATATCTAAATAAGTGGAAAGACATTTCATGTCTCAATATCAGTAAGATGGAAATTCCCCCCAAATTGACACAGATTCAATGTAATCCTAATCATAAATAAGAAGACTAATTTGTAGCAATCAACAAGTGAGTCTTAATCTTAAAATTCATATAAAAGTGCAAAATAACTAGAAGAACTTAAAAAATTAGAAAACAAAAACAAACTTTGAGGACTTGCATTCCCCAATTTCAAAACTGTATAAAGCTACAATAATGAAGACAGTGTGGTGTTTGTATAGGAATAGAAAAAGTCCAAAAATAAACTTTTACATTTATTGTTAGTTGGCTTTTGTGAAAAGTACCAAGAAAATTCAATGCTGTAAGGAAACTTTTTGAGACATGGTGTTGGACAATTAGATACACAAGAAATTAAACTTAAATCCTGGTCTTATACCACATACAAAAATTAATTTCAAATGGAGCTTGGTCCTAAACATAAACACTAAAGCCAAACATATTTCTATAAGAAACAGAAAAAAATCACTGTGGCTTTGGATTAGACAACAATTTTTCATATATATACATCATATATATATATCATATTTATATATCATATATATCATATATATTTTTCATATGTATATACACACACATACCAAAAATAATGATCTATTAAAAAATGATAACTTGATTTCATCAAAACTAAAATGTATTCTCATAAAAACACAATTGAGAAAATAGACAAATCACAGATTGAGTGAAAATATTTGTAAATCATATATGTGATAAAGAACCTATATTCATAATATTAAAACAAACAAACAAACTTGTAACTCAATTTTAAAAAGCCCAGTTAAGAGGTGCCTAGATGGCTTAGTCTTTAAGCATCCACCTTCTGCTCAGGTCATGATCCTAGGGTCATGAAATCTAGCACCGCCTCTGGCTTGCAGCTCAGCAGGAAGCCTGTTTCTCCCTCTCCCACTGCCCCAGCTTGCGTTCCCTCTCCCACTCTATATCTCTCTGTCAAATTAATAAAATACATATTTTTTTAAAAAGTCAAGTTAAGAAATGGGCAAAATGACTGAATAACCATTTCATCTCAGAGGACTTATAAATGATAAATAAACACGTTTTATTGGATCATTTTAACTTTTATGTCTTCAAGCGATCTGATCTTTTTATCTTAATTTTCTAACCTGCTGTTAATCCTATATAGTGAAGTTTTCAAAAACCTCAAACATATTTTTCCACTCTAGAAGTTCTACTTAGATCTTTTCTATTTCTCCCATGTCTGTACTAAAATATGGTAAATGTTTCATATGCCTTCTTGAAAATATGTAATATAGTTATAATAAATTTTAGCATATTTGTATACTAAATCTATCATCTGTGTCATTATTGTATCTGTTTCTAACCACCCATTGATACTACCAACAACCATTGCCTGCCATAGTATTTCACTGCTCTGTTTTTTCTCATTCATTTACTTTTTCTTCCCTCCTTTTTCTTCCTCTCCTTAGTCCTTAAATATAACAATCCTGCCATCTGTTTCTTTTCTAGCTCCATTTTTTTCTCCTTATAGAACATCTAAGTAATATTTATTTTCCTTGTTACAGAGATTTTCACTCTACTATTTGCTTTAACATTACTGTGTCCCTAGAAGTTTCTTTTTTTTTTAAACTATATGTGCTCTCTTCTATTCACTCTTTGTCTGTGTTTCTGCCTGATCATCCATAGTATTTATATGTCCATGTGTACAATAGAACTGATTATTTTCTTTCTAAATCCATTCTTCCTCTTACACTAATTCCTGGCCTCTCTGATAAGTTATGGCATTTCTTATTTTCAGCCTTGTTCAACTGGAGAAAGTTGATTAACTTTTCTAATACTTAGTTGCCTCTTCTGTAATACTGATGTGTTTATATCCTTTCACTCACTGAAACTTATATGAACTACTTGTACTTGACAATGCTAGGGTTCTATGCTCAGGTCTCTTTGTTGATACTCAACTCCTCATGTGAACTTATCCAGGATAATAGATTTAAATTACCCCTGTACCATTGCAATTCCCATCTTAACATGGCTCTGAATGCCAGACTCCTTTAAATACTTAGGATTATGATCATGAAAGACATCCCAAAGTCTAAAATTAACTCTAATTTACTCCCATCTTCACCTGACATCCTCATCTAAATAAATGCCAACTTTACCTTTCTAGTTGCCCAGACCACAAATCTCAGAGGTAATCCCTTTCTTCCCTTTCTGTCCCATCTCAGGGACAATTCACCAGCCAAATGTGTTGGTTCTACTTTCAGAGTACATTAGGAAACAAGACCTCTCACAACTTTCATCTCTGTACTCTGGCTTAAACCTTCTTGATCTTTCATTGAAATGATGGGAAGAGCTTCCTAACTTGTCTCCGTGGTTCCACTATTCTTCTTTCCTAGTGTCCAGTTATCCTTTTAAATCACTTATTAAAACTAAACACCTCCCCACCTCTCTGACCTCATCACCTACTGTCTCTTCTCATCTCTTGGGCTCTGCTCTTCATCTGCCTGGAATATTTTTAATTTAGGTATTAGCACAGCTCAATCCCTTACTCTCTTTACATTTCTTACCATGTTACCTTATCACTGAGGCCTTCCTTAAAAACTGTATATAATAATAATCCCACTTCCCTTTCCCGGCACAAGTTCCTCTTACACAATGAGAAGGAGTTGAATTATTTCTTCCAACTATTCACTCCAATTTCGTGTAAAAGAATTATACATCCCTACCTTCTGCCATATGATTTACAGTATCATCTGGCAGAATGATTATACTTGCCTGTTTTATTGAAATCACATTTTGCTGTATGACTTCTTTGACCAATGAAATGAGAACAAAAGTGGTAGTATTCTAGTTAGATCAGAGATTTTACTACTCAGCTTATAGTTTTGTTCAGTTTCCTACACCTTTTGGTCCACCATGAGAATGCTTTGTCCCAGGTTGTTACAGTTAGGGTAGGACCACATCTGATCTGAGTCAATGTGAGGCACTGTGATTTCAGAATTATTATCACAACATAACAATTAATACTGACCATCTGGATATAATATATATTTCATATTTTATTGTATTGTCTTTCCTACAAAAATACTACTAACATGGGAGCAAGATTTGGTGTGTTTTGTTTTCTCTAGTATCTGCAAAACCTAACACCGTGCCTGACACATGGTGACATTCAATAAGTATTTGCATGAGGAATGATTAAATAAAAAAGTGAATATACTTATATATTTATATCTATATATAAAATACTAACTTTTCAATATGAAATTAGCATTATTTAAAGTACCATGCTTTTCATACTTGTATAGGCTTTATTATGTAGACATGAAAACTTTGCACACAGCATGTGCTAAATATAAATTTTCTGAATAGTGTTAAATTGATATTTACCATCAGATTGTGTCAGAGGATAAGAAATTTCAAACATGTTTTTGATTTATTAATGACTTTCTAAAGTAGTGTGAATTTTAATCTCTTTGCAGATTGTGAAAGATATGCTTTAATTGACTCAAGCTGTCTACTGATGATTTGAATACTAATAAGTCCCCTCTAGGCTCATATTGGAAAGATCATGAACTTTCAGTCTTATTAGACATTAACAATTAAGATCAGATTTGATTCAATATGTCAACAAAGATGTACTGAGTACTTATTATGTGCAGGCATCATTCAAGGAGCTGTGAAAATAATTTAAAAGGTGATTTTAGATGCATATATAATATCACTATATTGAGCATGCTAGTTGAAAGGTCCAGGATAAAGTGAAAGATATTATATTTGAGCTAATATAGGCAGTGGAATTTTTCTTTCACTTCTTGGCAGAGATAAGAAAATAAATTACATGAAGACTTTCAATTTCTTTTGCATGGTATTTTTATTTACAGGATTCCAAAAGAGTTAATCATTTAATTCATTCAATACATATTCATTGACTGTGTGTCAAGTTCAAGGCATCCTGCTAGGATCCATGTACTAAGGTGATGCAGAAAAAGTTCTTCCCCTCAAGAAGTGCCAAAACAGCTATTTCCAAAACAGATAGTGTTAAGAAAATAAAGAAAAATTCTATTTAAAAAAATAAGCATAAAAGTGTAAGTCATCTAATTCTAGGCTAAGGAAAGTGGATTTATTTTCTCATAATGAAGAGGAAAGAGCAATTTGTGTAATCAGCATACCTGGAAGACAGATTTTTCCCAGGGAAGCTGAGCGGCTCCAAGGATGGCCAAATGTCCCAGCAGAGTTACTACCAGGCCCAGGTAACATCATTTGCTCAAGTGCCACGCAGTATAAACATGACTATTTTATATATGCAGGATAATGTGAAAAAGTTTGGGGAATGCTGCTTTGTAGAGTTTTACACTGCCATTAGAACCACCAAATGTTTTAGCTAGAAAGTCACATCCATAGTTTATTTATCTCAGAAATGTTACTTACATTTATTGAAAAACAGTATGATAATAAGCCAAATACAGGCAGCACTGAACTGGGCAACAGACTGCACTGAGCTTCTCTATGTTTTCACAGATTGAAACCTCTGAATTCATGGTACTTGCTTTTTATCTCCCCTCTATTTCTCTCTCTGACTTCAAAATTTTGAATTTTTTGTTTTAAAATTTTAGGTTACTAATAACATTTCTTTTTACTTCATGTGTAAATATTTCTATAGCCTTTAAAAATATACACACAAATACTTTGAGCATTTATCATGTTTCCGTGATACATATCATGTTTCCATTAACATACAAGTAAGGTTTTTCAAACTCTTAGTTCCTAGTTCCTCCAGAGAGAAAAAAAAATTGTATACATACATATATGTATATGTATATATATTGCATCCTGGAGGATATATCCCCCAGAATGCAACTTCAGAAGTGTTCAATTATGCTAGGTAAAACGGTTTTCCTTATTTTCACAGAAACTCCCAAGATCTGTAATATTTTATTGTGCCTGTTAATATTTTATATATGGCATCCAGGATTTTTCACACTTGTTCAGCTATATGCATATAGCTGAGAATGAGAGCATTTCATAAGAGTAGCAATCTTCAGTGAAACACTATTTGGGAAATTTGGATGTTATCCTAAATTGCAAAATTTTCAACTATTGTTGTCAAAGATTAAATGAAATCCCAAGCCAAATCTAGTGATTCTTTGTTTGGCAAAAGCTGATAAGGTCATCTAAAATTTATTTGGAAATGCAAAAGGTCAGGAACAACTGTGGTCATTGGTTATCAATTGGTATATTTTAAAAAATGCTCCCAAATTAGGAGTTAAAACAATATTCATTGTTTTCTGAATCAGCAATTTTGATGAAGTTAGCTGGACACTTTAGTTAGTCTCAGCTAAACTTGTTAAGGCTGTGAGAGTAAGCTGTTGGCTCTCTTGATGCTAGATAGTCCCTGCAGGTAACAGTCATTTGTTGGAGGTTGGCACTGGTGGTTTGCTGGATCTCTCTCTCTACATGATGTCTCATCTCCCAGAGGGCTGAGTCTCCTTACCTGGCTGTCGAAGGGCATCAAGAAAACAGCATAAAAGCTACAAGGGCTCATGAGGCCTGGGTTCAAAAACACAGAGTAATGTCTTCCATGGTTTCTATATCAAGGTAACTCAAATGTCAACCCAAGAGTCAAACATTAGGGCAATAAACTCCACCCCATTATGTGAACATTTGAAAAGAATCTGTGGCCATCTATAACGACCACAAAAGAGAATCTTCAAAAAGGATGGAAAAGTTGAAGGGCTATACTAGCAGACCTGAAAATTTATCATAAAGTTATGGTAATTAAGACACTGTGTATTAGTGCAAATACAGAAAAGTAGGTCAAGTGAACATATTAAGAATGTATAGAAAGAGATCCTCACTCGATTTATGACAAAAATGAGATTGGAGTTCAGTGGAGAAAGGTGGTGCCTATCTGGATTTATCTTTATTTTGCCTTTACCTTTATTTTATTTTTTTTCTTTTACCTTTATAAGATTTTTTCATTTGATATAAAATTCTGTTTGACGTTATTTTCTTATTTTTTTGAAGTTATATTCTTTTAAACTTAAAATATTTTGTTTGTCTTTAATCTTCAGTGTATTTATTAAGCTATGTCTATATATGGTTTTCTTTAAATTTTTCCTTTTGGGCATTCATAGCTAATGCCAAACCTGCAACAATCTTCACTTCAAACTGAAGAAGGACAGTAGTAATTTATACAAGGACAGCAGTAAAAAAGGACAATAGTAAGTAATAACTATAATTAGTGAATTCAAATTAAACAAGGCAGCAGTAGTTTTAATAGTAGTAATAAATTGAGGGTGGTGGGGTTATGGACATTGGGGAGGGTATGTGCTATGGTGAATGCTGTGAAATGTGTAAACCTGGCGACTCACAGACCTATACCCCTGGGGATAAAAATACATTATATGTTTATAAAATTTTTAAAAATTAATAAAAATAGTAGTAGTAAATTATAACCCTGTAGTATAATAACAATCCATAAGTCCACATTGATATTAAATAGATAGAGAGATAGAGTATGAGTCACTAGGGCTTCTGAAACAGAATATCACAGGCTGGGTGGCTTAAACAACAGAAAATTTATTTTCTTACAATTCTGAAGGCCAGATGTCTAAAATCAAGGTCTAGGCAAATTTGTTTTTTTTCTGAGGCCTCTCTTTTTGGCTTGCAAACAACTACATTCTTGATATGTGCTCACATGGTTCTCTGTGCCTGTAAGTCCTCGTGTCTCTTTTTTTCTTACAAAGACAGCAGTCTTATTAGCTTAGGATCCCAGTCTTAGAATCTCATTTAACCTAAATTATCTCTCTAAAGGCTCTATATCTAAGTACAGTCACATTGAGAGTTAGAGTTTCTTTTTTTTTTTTTTATTTTATTTATTTATTTGACAGAAAGAGAGAGAGAAAGAGAGAGAAAATGAAAAAGAGAGCAAGTGAAAACACAAGCAGGGCCAGGGAGGCAGAAGGAGAGGGAGAAGTAGATTCCCCACTGAGCAGAGAGCCTGACACAGGGCTCCATCCCAGAACCCTAGTATCATGACCTAAGCTGAAGACAGACACTTAAACCACTGAGCCACCCAGGTACTCCTGGAGTTAGAGTTTCAATATATGAATACCGAGGGAACATATTGAAGTCCATAAGAAGCAGATAATAGATAGATGCATAGACACATACATACAGGTGTTAGATAGTTTACAACCATCATAGTAAATTTAGGAAAAAATCATCAGTGGATGCTAAATCTCTGAGGGTTGAAATTTTCATGGATAATAGGCTGTTTGCATGGTCTCCTAGTCTGCTTATTAGCTAGGAGAAAAAGAGTAACTACACAATGGAGAAAACAACCTTCTGACTGGGTGAGCAGAATGAACATCACCAATGCAGAGCAGAGGCCCATGAGGGGCCTTCCAGATGTGATACCCTGAAAAAGACATAATATCACTTTTATAATTTTCTGGTTGAGGATATTTAAACTGAACCTAACCCTGGGGAGGAATCAGGCAATCCCAACCTAAAGAACATTCTATAAAAGAACTGGTTTGCATTCTTCAAAAGTGTCAATGGTGTGAAAGACCAAAAAATAATTGTTGCTGTTCCAGGTAAAAGAAAAATAAATAAGGATGACACCCACATGCAACACATGATTCTGAACTGGACCCTGTACTCAAGGAGAAAAAATTATAAAAGGGATATATTTGAGATAATAGGAAAAAAATTGGAATGTAAACTATTAATTAGATAAAACTATTGTAGCATTTTAAAATTTCCTGAATTTATTTAGTATACTGTAGTTATGTAAAATAATTTCCTTGTCTGTAGGAAATACACGCTGAAACATTTAAGGAACAAGGGGCATGACATGTGTAACCCAAAGCTATTTTTAGATTCAACTAATCAGACTCACAAGAGTCTCACAGGTCACAGTCAGCATCCCTGTAATCAGAAGCCACAGGATGGGAATCACAGGCTGCCAGAAGGGGAGTCAGACATTGCTTTTTCTCAGGAAGTCCTTGCTGCAGTCCAACATTTGCAAAGGTTGAGACATACTCCAAATCAGGAGGTTGCAGGAGCTGATCTAGCCTTAAAGCATCAAGCTCCACAGGCCTGATATCTCTAATAAAAACTCTATTAACCGTGATTCCAGAGTCCCTGGAAAGGATGTGCCAATTGTAAGAGTCAACATATTCAGGAAGCCTGAGATATGGTTTACTATCAAGGATTCATGCAGTTTATCAATTAAAAATCATTCTTTGCCATAAGCATCAAGTAACATTGTCGACATTTCAACATTTTTCAGGTAACCAGAGGAACAAAGCTAGGGAGTTTCATCAAAGATCAAATTTTCATGCAAAGAGATATATTTTTGCTATAATTTTGATCATGGCAACAAATTCTCACATGGTTCATAAGGAATAATAATGGTAGTGTTTATGTGTTTGTGCATGTGTGTGGGTGTGTGTTCAGGACAGGTAAAAGGAATACATGTAACGGAATGATAACAACTGATAAATCCAGATAAAGGGTATATGGGAGTTATCTGTACTATTCTTGAATCTTTTCTATAAGTTTGATAAATTTTCAAAGTAATTTTTTTTTTGCTAGTGGACTGTAATATCAAAAAATAGCTAAGAATCATTAATGTTGGACACATTGCAACTTTATTTTTTAAATTATATTTGACTCTTTTATTTCCAAATAACCCAGATGTAATGTATACTTTACTTTATTTCCAAATAATCCAGCATGTAATGCACACTTTCAGGAAAAAATAATCTTTCTAACTTCCATGGTTATCTATGCAATGTGCAATTTCTTTTGTAGAAAGCCTGCTTGCCTTTTTAAAAAATACTGATAAAAGAGAAAATATGATCTATTTAGACCATGCAAAAAAATGACATTCAATGAACATAGCATGTGCTTTTCAAAAATGTGCTTCTTAATAAAGCTTAAATAAAGTAAAAAAAAAAAATGTGCTTCTTTTTTCTCTACAGTGGTTTGAACATTGTAAGTAAGAGTCAAATTAATTATGCAGTTGACAAAAAACAAGGCATATTCTGTCTTTCCTAACTGGTGCTGAAAGTTGCTTTTCAAGCTTTTCTATCTGCAATCTACAAATCATTTGGAATTCTAGACACTTTCAAGGAGTTCAAAAGTGCAGTCCACTTCATTTCTCATCCATGAATATCTGGATTACCCTTAAAAATATTAAAGAAAATGAGAATGAAAATCTACATTCAAGTAGTGAGGGGTTTCGGGAGTGGGTAGTAATGAAATAAGACGAATCCATTTTACCATTGTTGTTCCTGTATCCTCCTTACCAATCGAATGTAATGAAAATGTCATATATCAAAGAAATAAATGTGGAAGTAAAAAAAAAATAATGTTTTAAGTTCATTTTATATGGTCCATCATTTAATAATCCAACTTAAGATTCTAGATCATGGACAATACATTAAGGATTATTATAATACATTAAAAGATAATTATATTTTTTTCATTTTTTAGTACTTTATAGTCTTAAAACATTTCACTACAAATTCCTTCAGTAAACATTCCTTGAACAATTACATTTCCACATGGGAGAAATTATTTAGAAATTATTTATTTATTTACCTTCCAAGGTAAATAGTTTCATTCCCATTTTATAGATAAGTAAAGCTTAGAGTAAATATTAAAATCTAAAAAGATAGGAAAAAGAATGATTTTAATATAAAGAGCAATACCTCTATTTTTCATGTTTTAATGCATGCCTATTTTCCTTTTATGTTGGCATTGTAGCACTACATACTAATGCCACATAGTATAATGAATGCTGTTGATACGTTAGATGATCTTCACATGACATAGAAAAATCACTCCTAACTTTTCAACAGCACTTCTTTCTTTTGGTCCTTGTTCAGTGAGATGTGGATGCACATTTGTTGTCAATTTAAGTGAGTCAGAGATGGACTCTGTTATTATGTTATATTAAAATACATTTCTATGGGGCGCCTGGGAGGCTTAGTGGGTTGGGTCTCTGCCTTCGGCTTGGGTCATGATCTCAGGGTCCTGGGATCGATCGAGCCCCGCATCAGGCTCTCTGCTCACTGGGGAGACTGCTTCCCTCTCTCTCTGCCTGCCTCTCTGCCTACTTGTGATCCCTCTATCTCTGTCAAATAAATAAATAAAATCCTTAGAAAAAAAATACGTTTCTATTTAATATATAGAATTCTTTTTTTGAAAAAAAAATTGGATAAAGTCAACCCTGTGTCAACATGAATATTATATAACCATAATAATGAAAAGTTCTTGCATTTAGATAAATTATCAACAAATTCTTATCACAAATATTACTGTGTGTTATCTTCACATCAATCCTGTATTGTAGATATTATTATTCCTGAATTAAAGATGAGAAAACTAAGTTTCATTCTTGCCCAGAGACATACACTTAAGAAAGAAGTAGATATAAAAGTCATATCATATTTAATTTCAAAGTCTGATATTCTTTTCATGTCACCAAAAATAAATAAATACTGTTTTACCCCCAAACTTTGTGAAGTAAGGAAGATGAGAAATTAGTTGCTTTATTTCTTCAGGTTAAGCTCTTTAGGGGAGAATAAAATTAGCCAAAGCTTGAAGTCTTGGAAAATTTGACTTTTATCCCAAGAGAGACTGGAAAGTTCTCACATGTTTAAGGACTATGTTCATGGCAATTATGCAAAGTTATCCTTGAGTGCTGTCAAGAACTGAAGGAAAGCAAGTGGCCAGTTCTCAGAGAATCTTGAATCCTCCTAGACAAGGTGATGAGTAGCTGAAAATATATCATATTACCACAGAGGATACTGGCCTGAAAGCTGAGGTAAAGGCTGTGATTGCTGGTGATTGTCATCAAGCACCCTGAAAATTGTAACAAAAATGCTGGTTCTAAGAGTGGCATATGGAGGAATCAGATTCATTGAGCTGTAAAATCACCTAATCCCTTATGCAACACAGAGACCCAAGCAATGAGCAGTTCAGCACTACTTTTCAAAATGACGGAGAACAATGCACAACCCTGAAAGTCACTCACGTGGGGTACGCATTGGAGTCTGCACGAGCCTGATTCCCCAAGAAAGCATAGTCTATAAGAACTTTATTGTAAAATATGATCCACTGAGCTAGAGTGACATGTGGTGCAGGAATGGAGGGAGCCAGTAAAAAGATACACAATGAAGTTGGACAATAATTGCTTATTTATTCTAAAAGGACCTCCTGAAGAACTATCTAAAATGCATCTCAGGACTGACTCTTGGGAAAATGAAAGTGAAAATTATACACCATTGGTTAACGTTGTCCTCATGAGCTGTAAACATCATTAACAGATGTAATACCAGGTCTGCCTTTTAATATCAACATCAAAGTCCCAGGGTGGAAGCAAAAGAAGCTTTGCAACATGGGTCACATCGCTGGTCACAGGAGCAGCAGCTGAAGAAAGAAAACTGCATGGTCAAGAGCATCTTAAATAGCTCACAAGACAGGTTCCATATCAATTACTCTGATGTAACTCAGATATACCCTATGCTCTATGAAATCTCATTTACCACAGAATTGCCGCAAAAGGGAAGGTCCATGTCAATCTCTGAAAATATCTAAAGTAAGTCGATTATGGGAACAAATTTTCATTGCTGTATTTGTTTACAAAGATATCTATTTCTCTTTTCCATCACTCATTTGTATTTGTTTACACCCTCAGCCAGCATTCTAACTGTCCTGTGTTGTTTGTCTTTATCACCAAGAGATCTGAGTTCTTATATTCTTTACCCCTTTCAAGCAGTGATTGCTTTAATTACACATTTGCCACTTAGTCCTCTGTTTTATAATATCATTTTCCATGCTCCTTCTGTCTATCAGCAATCCTGACTCCTGATGGAAATCAGGGTTCAGTTATTCTTGCCAATATAGTAGCTTTTTTTCTGTACCTACTGGATTATTAGCATTAAAAATCTAAACGCAACTAGGTGTTAGTTGTGGCTTCACATTTAGTGAAACCGTTATCGCTTTCCCTTGAAGAGGAAGCTCTCATCCTGGACCTCATGTTCTATTAGATCAGCTGCATCTGGGTTTTGGAATATACAAGAAAAGCTAACAGATCCAATGGCCATGCATCCATTCTATCAAAGGAGACTTTACTGTAAGAACACATCTTCTGGTAGGAGACAGTGCTCTGGTAGGAGGCAGTGTGCATGGTACTATTGTCAATACATTAGGCTGTTGTGTGACCTAGGAGAGCAAAAAATAGAGAAGCTGGCAGAAATAACACATTCAGGGAAGGCAAATCTAAATACACAGCAGATGTTAACTCAGAAACCCAGGAGTGAGAGAGACAGACAATCCAATCACAAGGCCTGGGACTGAGGTAAACTACCCTCAGGCTGTACCTATATTCAGCTAGTCCAAGCCCACATGGAATGGGGTTTGTGGCTTTATGTGTGTGAAATAGTAAATATTATATATTTAATGCAAGGTTGTAGGTATTAAGGGAGACGAAGGAGGCTCTTAAAATCACCAAAATTTGATTTTTAGCCACCTGAAAGGCACTCAAGTCATTAAGTTTTATTTAGAAATATGACCTTCCTTGCAGTAAAGTGTTTTATAAAAAATCAGACTATCTTCAGTAATACTATATGGGAAGTAATCAAATGGATCAAAGAACCTTTTATTTCAAGGAATAAGATAGAACATTGCTAGAATTTATATCCTAACCCATCCCCAAAGTAGTTAACAAAGGGTTGATGGAGCTTTTCCATATCTGCTTCAGTATCAGATTTTGAACCATTGGTCATATGTGCTCATCCCAGAGTGATAAGTGATAAAAATTCCCTAGTCTAGGACAGTGTTCTAAAATGTAGCAGTCCCTGATTTTGTTCTGTAAGATGCTGCCTCCTCTATCAGCAGATCCCTCCTACCAGCTAAAGAAACAGGATAGAATGAAACCTGAGGTGGACTGCCCTTACCTTGTTAAACTCCTGGTCACTCACTGCTGTATGGTTTTCTCTCTGTGTTTATCATTAAATCAAAACAACCTGACATTTCAACAGCTGACAATTTTTTTTTTCCCCTATAGGGAGAATCCTGCTCACAGTAAGAATCAGACACCAAATGCTTCTCTCAAACTGCTCAAAATCCTTTCCTCTGCTGACTCACTGATAAGAATATTGTGGAGGGGGAGAGGAGTCAAGATGGCGGAGAAGTAGGAGGCTGAGACGACATCAGCCAGCAGGAGATCAGCTAGATAGCCTATCCAACCATTCCGAACACCTACAAATCCAACAGGAGATCGAAGAGAAGAAAAACAACAATTCTAGGAACAGAAAATCGACCACTTTCTGAAAGGTAGGACCAGCGGAGAAGTGAATCCAACACGACGGGAAGATAGACCCCAGGGGGAGGGGCCGGCTCCTGGCAAGCGGCGGAGCACAAAATCAGAACTTTTAAAAGTCGGCTCCACGGAGGGACATCGCTCCAGAGGCTAAATTGGGGTGAAGACCTCGTGGGGACAGCGTGGACTCAGGTCCCACGGGGTCACAGAAGGATCGGGGGTGTCTGAGTGTCGCAGAGCTCACAGGTATTAGAGCGGGGAAGCCGGCTGCGGAAACTGAGCCGAGATTTCCTAGTGGTCTGTGACACGGACTGGTGCTCTGTGGCACTGGCCGGTGCTCTGTGCGAGGCGTCCCCACAAGATCCGGGGAGACTCCGACCCGGGAGAGGTCAGGGATCTACGGGCTCCGGAGACTCCAGGTGGGACTCTGCCAGAGACAGAGATGCTTGATCACAGGCTGGGTGAGCTCGGAGCACTCCCAGAAGCCAGTGAGACGGGACTGCTTAGGCACGATTTTCTCTGAGCGCGGTCTGCAGGCGCGCGCGGTCTGCGGGTGCGCGCAGTGTCGGCGGGCCCGCGGGGTCTGCGGGCCGGCGGTGTCTGCTGGCGCGCGGTGTCTGCGAGCGGACGAGCGCGCGCACTCTCCGGCGCAAACGTGGGCGAGGGAGTCTGGAGGGATTAAACGCTTTTCGCGGGCCGGCGGTGTCTGCTGGCGGGCAGTGTCTGCAGGGCGACGCGCGCGCACTCTCCGGGGCGTGGGCTAGGGAGTCTGGAGGGATTAAACGCTTTTCCCTGAAGGCGCGCTGAAGACTAGGGCCCCTAGCCCTCGGCTCCTCTGAACCGGAGATTGGGAGGCCGCCATTGTCATTCCCGTCCTCCGGAACTCTACGGAAAGCTTCAGGGAACAAAAGCTCCCGAAAGCGAACCTGAGAGGATTACTTAGCCCGGCCCCTGGTAAGGGCGGTGCAACTCCGCCTAGGGCAAAGACACCTGAGAATCACTACAACAGGCCCCTCCCCCAGAAGATCAAAGAAATCCAGCCAAGACCAAGTTCACTTAACAAGGAGAACAGCGGATTCCTATCTAGACAAAATGACAAGGCGGAAAAACTCACCACAAAAAAAAGAGCAGGAGACAGGACCGAAGGCTAGGGACCTAATCAATACAGACATTGGTAATATGTCAGATCTGGAATTCAGGATGACGATTCTCAAGGTTCTAGCCGGGCTCGAAAAAGGCATGGAAGATATTAGAGAAACCCTGTCAGGAGAAATAAAAACCCTTTCTGGAGAAATAAAAGAAATAAAGTCTAATCAAGTTGAAATAAAAAAAGCTATTAATGAGGTGCAATCAAAAATGGAGGCTCTTAATGCTAGGATAAATGAGGCAGAAGACAGAATTAGTGATATAGAAGACCAAATGGCAGGGAATAATGAAGCAGACCAAAAGAGAGACAATCAACTACTGGACCATGAGGGGAGAATTCGAGAGATAAGTGATGCCATAAGACGAAACAACATTAGAATAATTGGGATTCCAGAAGAAGAAGAAAGAGAAATAGGAGCAGAAGGTATACTGGAGAGGATTATTGTAGAGAATTTCCCTAATATAGCAAGGGGAACAAGCATCAAAATCCAGGAAGCCCAGAGAATACCTCTCAAA
>RCUC01127402.1:0-26131 GCA_003697995.1 Taxidea taxus jeffersonii
CTGCCAGCAGGCTTGCCTCCCTTTCTGGCCTTGGGGTCAGTGAGGGGGGAGGTGAGGTAGGGAGGGTCAGGGAAGCATGGCTTGGCAAAATAATAGCCTCCGCCTGAGGCAGTATGGGTGGCGGGGTGTTTCTCTGAGCCCCTGCCTTCCTTCTGGGTCCCTGTTCACTTGAGGCTTCTGATCTTATCAGCGGCACTCTGGCTCCAGTCCTGGTTACCTGGAAGTCCTTTTGTTCCAAGGACTCCCTGTACTGCTGGCTGGTATAGAGTGGCCCTGGGACCATGAGGAGAGGGCAGCCACCATGGGTGCATCTGGCCAGACCCAAGAACAGAGGCTCCCAACAAAGTGGGGTCATGTGAATGTGAATGCTGGGGACAGGCCAGCCGGGGGGAGGTGGGGAGGGCCTAGGCCAAACAACCTGGCTCTCACCTCCTCCAGGAAGCCTCTCCAGCCTTGCTTGTTCCCACATGCCTCATCCCCTTCTCTCTGTTTCCGGAGAGCAGGAAGGAAACATGTGTTGTTCCCCATCCTGTAGAGCACCGGGTCCTCTCTCCCACCTGACTGGAGGGAAAGCGTGTCCACAGAATGGTTTCCCGGTTTTTGCAAACTTCTACCTTTGTGTGCTGACGTCTGTTTCATTTTTAAACATTTCAGTGTGAGGAACTCACCCCTGACTATGTTTTTTTCACTTTTAAGCGAATTGATAGTGTGCTCATCACAACAGTTCCTATTTGACAATAGTAGAACATCTATGCCGCAAACATGTTACTTAGTCAACCTAGCACCTTCCTTCCCTTCCCAGACTTTGATTTTTTAAAATATGGGTTCGGTCATGCAGGCACCAGATGAATACTTTTCTGTTGAACAAAGCTAGTGAGGGGTCCGTGGGGATGGCAGTGTTTAGGGGGCAACCCCTGGTTTGTGACACGAGGCTCTTGTCAGTGTGTTTCCTTCTGCTGTCCCTTCCCTAAGTAGCCCTGCACCACTATCAGTTTGCAAAATAAGACCCATGGGTCTTATTTTCCAACTGGTTATCTCTGTTCTTGGCTTCAGTGTTGTAAGCTCTCCATGACTGTGGTGTGTTCCCCTCTAGGAGCAAGCTCCCTCCCCTGCACTCTCCTTTATTCAACCAGTTCTGAGCACCTACTGTGTGTCAGGGACTAGGGATACAGAGAGAAGCAGGACTTCAGCTCTATGCACAGGGAAGGAGGGGATCAGGAAGACACTGGCCTGATCCATGGGCTCAGAGAGGCCATCCTCTGGGTCATGTAGCTAGAAGGAAGTAAGGCCTGAAGGTCAGACCTCTTTTTTTTTTTCTAAGATTTTATTTATTTATTAGTTAGAGAGAGAGAGCGAGCACAGGCAGACAGAGAGGCAGGCAGAGGAAGAGGGAGAAGCAGGCTCCCTGCCGAGCAAGGAGCCCGATGTGGGACTCCATCCCAGGACGCTGGGATCATGACCTGAGCCGAAGGCAGCCGCTTAACCAACTGAGCCACCCAGGCGTCCCCAGACCTCTTTGATTCTAAGTCTCAAGCAAGCTCTTTCCACTGCCCCACTCTCTCTGTGGGGAGTTTAGGGTCTAGACAGAGTGAAGTAACAAAAAACCCAAATGAAACACCCATGATGTGTTTGAAGACAGAAGCATATCAGAAGAGTGGGAGGGACAGAGAAGATGGAGTGATTCATATTCATGGAGGTGGAGTTAATGTTGGGGATGGTTACAGGGGAGGTGAACCCTGAGCAGGATCTCCCATCTCTGGCTTAAGGAATCAGGTCATTCTCATTGTTAAAACTGTTTCTAAAGTAAGAGTAACAATGCTCTGAGTGGCGAGTGTGGGGTTTTAATGCATAAAATGCCTGGGCATGAAGTACATGAACTGTGTGCTGACTCTGGTCTCTGCCACATGATAGATAGTGAGGTCCTCGTCCCTGGAAGTAACCAGGAAAATACTAAAAAGTCACCAGTCAAGGGCTTGGGGGAACCTTCTATCATTGGGTGAGATTGTTCAGGAATTCTGTGGTTCTTTCTAACAGTAAGATCCTACATATTTTATTTACACTTGGCCTAGCAGGGGGAAGGCAGACACCTTCTTACTTCTCCCACCAACCCAGGCAGGCCAAGGCTGAGAGCTAGGTCTGAGGGAGCTCCATGACACCTGGGAGCCCAGTAGCCTTTGACACCAGTGGACTCAGAAATAGTTTTGAGCAATGACCTACCAGGCCCTCACGTATAGGTTATCTCAGTAACTCTCATGGAAGCCCCCAAGGCAAGGGATGTTGTACCCAATCTACAGATGGGCACACTGAGGCCAGCCCATCAGTGAGGGGCCCCATCTGATCCCTCCATGTCTGAACACAGGGCTTTTGCCCCTGCAGCTGCCAGCATCCACTGAAGTCAGACCAAGTGAAGGGAAAGACCCAGAAGATAAGGCATGTAAAGTTGGGGCTCAGAGGCTTCTGCTCTTGGCATCTGAGGGGCTGCATACTGCATGCTGCATGGGGCCCAGAAGGAGGGGGCACATCCTGCCTCACGACTAGCTGTTGGGACAGGCACGCGGCCTACCAGAGACCTCCATTGGCACAACCACCCTGCAATGTGGTTGCTGCTCTATTTCCAGATGAGCCAACTGAAGACTGGAGAAAGGACATCCCTTGCCCAGCAGGGCGCAGTTTGAACTCAAAGTTCCTGCTCTCTGCACCCTCCCATGAGCCCACTCTACTTGCTACATAATTTTTTGTTTCATCCTCCCCTGGGTGTGGTTCAATAAGCAGAATACCCCCAGGGACACTGTGAACAGCCCTGGCATTGTGTCAAGACCTGGGCTCAGATCTTCCCTGGGACAGCAAGGGTAGAGGGAGACAGATTGGAGTTCGGCCCACCCCAGGCTTCCTGACCCCAGGGCCCCACAGCCCACCGCCAGTGCACTGGGGCTTTCACTCAGGCACACCTTCTACTCAGCTCCTCTTTGGAAATAGTATTCTGGGGACACTGACCTTCCTCTGCTGCCTCCAGCCCCTGGAAGGGGTAAAACATTCTGCCCTCTGGAGTTTGGGTGAGTTGATTCAGCAGTGCAGTCAGTTTGATAAGCATCGGTTGGGGCCAGCCAGGAGACATGGTCTATGCGAGGGGCCGAGGGTTGTCCCCGTGAAGATGCTTTGGAGCCACGAGGCCAATGCAGGGTAGAGGGCCGCGACCCCAGGTCACACAGTGAGCTCCTGGCGGGCAGGCCTGTGGGCAGGAGAGGACCCCTCTGCCCAGCCAGATGCTAGACTCTCTGGAGACTGCTCCCAACAGTCACACAGAACTGGCCAGAACCCACCCAGTCCCATACCCTTGTCTGCAGGGGAGGAGGCTAAGGCCCAAAGACAGAAGCCAGACAATTCAGGCTGGTTGCCTAGCAGCACGCAAGGTCCTCTACAGACACCCCTCCCTTGTGTGGAAGGAACTCTCCCTACTTTGCACCTGAGGAAATGGAGGCTGGAAAAGTGACAAGATTCACCTCAGATCACAGAGCTCAGACTGGCAGGCCTGGGATTCAAACCCAGCACCTCAGTAAGCTTGTGCCTAGTCTGGGTGCTCTAATCAGTGCAATGCCACTGTGCACTGTCCTCCGTGGTCACTGAGGCATTGGAAATGCAGGTTGTTTGCTCTCGGTTCCAGCAACATGGGAACATTCAACATTTGGGGTGGGAAAGCTTATTTTAAATATAAGGATCGGTCAAGAAGGGCGCATCTACCACTGACTCCTGACCTCTCCAGGGATCCTGGCCAAGCTGGGGATGCCAGCTGGGGGTGGAGCAGGTTTGGGTTCCTCTGCACTTGGGACTTGCTATGTAGACAGATTCTGGAGTAGGTCTCCTCCCAGAATGAAAGGTGAGTGACTGAAGAGTTATCTCACTGCACAAAGAGCCAGTGGGCTTTCTCCTGTGCTCTCAGAGCACTCAGAAAGGGCATTTTGCCCTTCAAGGAGACAAAGACAAGAAGCAGTGTAGGAAAGAAGGCTTTTCCTTCATGCCGAGGATCACTGCTGGGAAGGGCCCTGTGGCCCCAGCACCCACCTGTCCAGTAATAACAGCCAAGCTGCCTGCCGGCCTGTCCTTGGGGCCCTCGCCTGTGACTGCCTCAAAGGCTAGGCCTCTAGCTTCCCGTGTTTGCCGAGTTTGGTGCACAGTCGGGGCTAACGAAGAGCTCGGATTCAAGGCTGCTTGCTCTTCATGGAAGATGATGGCCCCAGAGACCCATGCTGGAGTTTGTTAAGGCCAAGAGTTAATGGGAAGCTCCTGGAAGCTAAGGAGTGATTTTGAGAAGGATGTTGCCCTTTTGGAAAATGATGTAAAATATTCTTTCAGGCTATTTAAGAAATGTCACGAATGCACTGATGGCCCTTCCAGAATCCACTTCAAACAATTATGATAGCGTTAAGGGTTGAATTAGGCTTTTCCTCTGAAAGGTACTTTGGAGTTCTAACCCTCAGGAACTATGGATGTGACCTTATTTGTAGACAGGGTCTTTACAGAGGCATAGTTAAGATGAGGTTGTTAGGGTGGGCTCTGGTCCAATGGGACTGGTGTCATTATGAAAAGGGGATACCTGGAGGCACACACATGCATGGACAATGAGACCAATGGTGGGGGGTCAGGGTAATGTACCCACAAACCAAAGAATGCTGAAGATTGTCCCTGAAGGAAGCACCGGAGCTGGGAACAGATCCTCCCTCTTGGGGCTTGTTAAGAAACAACCCAACTGACACTTGATGACAACAAGTATCTGTGTCTTCCAGCCACGCAGCTGATGCTTTGTTAGAGCAGCCGCTGTACACTGATACGGACGGCGAACTGTCTGTTTCCAGTGCTTGTACAGCGGACAGGCCGAAGTGGTCCCAGGAGAAAGGGGCCTGGGGGCCTCACCCTCTGAGGCGACTATTCCCATGGGAGACACTAGGAGGACAGAAATCCGCTGAGCGCCGTTGACATCCCGGGCTCTGCTGGGCACATCTGCTTTTCTCTCCCATGTACTCTTTCCAATAGCCTCAAAATGGAGGGCTTCCCACTCCCTTTTTAAAGAATATAAAGCTGAGGTGGGAGAGTGTACAAATAGCTTGCCCAGGATCGCATTGCTAGGACCTGATGCTAGTTAGTTGGGTGGGCAGCTGGGCTGTCAACACTGTGCTACCTCTCTGGACCGATCGCATGTGCGAAGAGCTTACCCAAGTTAACAAGCTGATACCAGGGGTCTGAGTGCATGACCCCAGCTCTTTGCTCTGTCTCCTGTATTTCAGGCTCTGGGGCCCTCTGGCCAGGGCAGGGTCCACATTTTTCACCATTCTCTCATTGGGGAAAACAGGATGGAGGGAAACATTCCAACTCCTTAAAAGGATAAGGTGTTTAAGAATCCTATAGTACTGGTGGCCCTGGGTGGCTCAGTCTGTTAAGTGTCTCCCTTCAGCTCAGGTCGTCATTCTGGGGTTCTGGGATTGGGCCCCACATCGGGCTCCTTACTCAGTGGGGAGCCTGCTTCTCCCTCCGTCTTTCCTTCTGCCCCCTGCTTGTGTTCTCTCTCTCAAATAAATGAACAATCTTAAAAGAATCCTCAAATACTTTTAAGCTCATTTGTGCAAGTTTTCACCTTCTACAGAGCACGTTCCCGTGTGTCTCCCACTCCCAGCACTGCCTGGCTGTGAGTACTGCTGTCCACATCTGAAGGAGGCCCAAGCTGCTTTGTAAATGGGTGTTCCGACAGCAATCTAACACGTTGCTCCAACATGCAAATTGGGCCAGACCTTCCAGGTTCGAATCCCCGCTAGGGTAAGTGATATAACCCTCTGTCCTTCAGTTTCTCATTTTGTAAAGTGGGGCTAGTGGTCATGCCTACCTCCTGGAACTGTTGTGAAGACTAAGGGATGAATGTTTTCAAGCACTTAAAACAGGACCTGGCACTTCGCCAGCACTATAATAAGGGTTTACTATTATTGTTATTAATTCATTTAGCCAACATGGATTGAGGGTCACATTTGTGGAGAAAGACTGACTAGGTTCATATCTCCACTTTGCTATGCATGCCCTGGATGACGGTGAGCATTTTACTTAACCACTCTGGGCCTTGGCTCGCTCTTCTGTAAAATGGGGATAGCAAAACTGTATATGTCCCAGGGTGATGGTGAGCCCAGGGGGCTTATTCCAGTGCCTGGCTCAGTCTAGGTACTGAGTAAATCCAGGTACCTTCATGGCTGATATCAGAGTTACTGTGACTCCTATTGGGTCAGGCCAGTCTTCCACAGCTGCCCTGGGAGAAACTCACCATCACCCTGGGCAGATTCCCTCCAGAGGCTGGGAGGTCAGGTTTGGGGCTGGGGCAGCCCCATCTACCAGCACTTCAGACCCAGCCCTTGTTGGCCTGGCCCACACCCCCAAGCCCTCTCCCAACTGCAGAGCAATGGTTTCCGAACATCAACCAGGTCACCAGAACCCTCCAATAGCTTTGCCACTACATGTAGACTACAATTTAAACTCCTCACAAGAGGCCCCACAGGCCTGGCCCAATTGACCTTCGGGAGACACTCCTTGCCTGCATCTCTGATGTTGGGCTCCAGCTCACCCCTCCCAACCCACTGTCCTCCTCACTCTTCCTCAACTGCCCTCTCCCATGGGCTGCTTGCTCCTGGGGCCCTCCCAGAGGGCAGGAACATTCGCCCCAAACCTGGACCTCTGCATGGCTGGCCCCTTCTACCTTCTACCTCCAGTCAAATGTCCCTTCTCAGGGGACTGCGGACCAGTCCTACCCTGCCACCTGTTTTGTTCTGTTCACACTGCTTGTGATGCTCGGAGCCATTTATTGATTTGTTTAGCTGTCCACTGGAGTGGCAGTACCATGAGCATGGGGGTCTCATTGGGACACTTCTGGGTGAATAAAAGCCTAACAGGGACTGCAAACAGAGGGTGCTCAATAAATGAATAAGAAAACAGGTGGCCAGGCTCTGGCTTCAGGCATCCTTTAGGGAAATGATAATGCATCTTTGTCATTATGTAATTAAAAGAGGCCCAACCGCATAGTGAAAATTCCACTACATCGTGGTTGCCAACCATGGGCCTGGGAAGCCTTTCAACCCATCTCGGGAAAAGAGGGGAGATGTCACCTTCTCCTCCTGTAAATGGCTCAGAGATGGCTCTCCTCAACCTCCTTCCCCACCCACGCCTGTCAAAAGCTGCTGGGTTTAAACGCCCATGTTTCTGTTCCATATTATCAATCGTTTAATATTCAAGAGATGGCATAAATAAATACGTGAGCAATTATGTAACATGTTTGAAAACAATCTGGTTAGCCACAAAGTGCTGGGGCGAGAAACAAAACTTGAGCAAAGCCAGAAGTCTGGGTGATCTGGGAGGTGGGGACGGAGATGTGTGGCCTCTCTGGCCCTCCCCAGTTCGGTCCGGAGTTACTCATCTTCCTTGGCATATGCAGGGTGGGGTAGTAGGAAGTGAGCTGAGAATCTTGGAGGCATCACCTGGTTCTCCCTGCTCCTGTCTGGGCAGTTAGTTACTGTCTTTCCATCTGTGAAAGGGTAACGACACCCCCTGGTAAGGTCAGATGAGATGATGTCTCTGAGCTCTGGCTCAGAGGATGTTCTTTCTGAAGGTAAGTTGGGTCTGATGCTGAAAGATGAGCTGTGCCAGCTCTGGTCCCTAACAGGGACCACCTAACAGGGGTGGGATTGGGGGTGCACACCTGGACTTAGAGGTTCATGGGTATGTAATGCAAGGTGGACTGAGCCAGACAGTGACAGAGACCCAAACAAGAGCTTCAGGAGGACAGAGGAAGACATGCTTCTCAGGAAGGAGCTGGAGAAACCTTACAGAACTGCCACATGGGCTGGCTCTGGAAGGCAGGGTGGCACTGTGACCCCAGAGAGAGGGCTGCCCCATTTAGCTAACATACATTAGGCATCCAGTATGTCTGTTCAGTCAACAAGCATTTATTGAGCCCCTACTAGGTTCCATTATGACTTTAGGACTTTAGGTTCCATTAGGATCCATTTACATGGATCATCTTTGCTTGGTCTTCATAAGACAGAGATGCTGCCATTATCCCTGTTTTACAGATGAGGGAACTGAGACTCAGCTCACCGGGTCAAGCAAGTGTTGGGGCCTACCTTCTCAGAATTTTAGGCCATAATCCCTATTTAAATGCAAAAGAGATGTGGGGCAGTTTTCCCAAACCAAAACAATGGTGCATAAATAATTCATGTGCCTTCTCTGCAGTTGCAAGAGGGAAGGGAACTGCTGTCAAACTCTGCTTTCCTGCTCAGCTGACCCTCTATCAGCAGCCCCCAAACAGTGCTTTCTTCCATATCTATCCCACCCCCCAGCCCCAGCCCAACCCATTTCCAACTCACCCCTCCAAGTCTTCAGGTTAAATGAGAAGCGTCAGGATTTGGAAAATGGGGCCCATGTCTTGCTGGCTCTGGGGACTGGGTGATGAAGTTCAGCTCTGGAAAAGGGGAGATGGCATTGGTTAGGGGTGGGTGATCTGATAGGGAGCCAGTCAGGAAAGAATAGGGAGGGAATAGTGTTGGGGAGTGTCCCCTGTGTGCCTGCAACGGCCTGGGCCAGGGCCAGCGTAACAGGTGGGTGCTGACTGAAGAGAAGCAGGAGTGGCCCAATTCCCCAACTACCTCCCAGGAACTGATCTTGCCCTCCGGGTACCCACCCCCTGACTTCCTTATCAAGATCTTCCGGTGGGTGTCCCGTTCCCCCCCTTTCCCCCGCCCCACCTCCCAGGCCCCAGGCCCTCTGATGGGAGCAAGTCCAGCCCTGGCAGGGTGTCAGATGGGGTAATCCATCAGCTGGCTGGTGTGGCCTTCAAGGGTAGGAGTGGTGCAGAGTGGGCACATGTGTGTGCTCTTGACAGATAGAGGCCCATGGGCAAGTGGCTTTGTTTCTGAGTCTGCTTCTCCATCTGCAGGATAGAGATAATAACACCTATTATTCAGGATTTTTGAGAAGAGTAACCGAAGTATAGTATGTGTAAAGGCCTTGGCTTCTAGAAGTGTTTCTTTTTTTTCTTTTTAAAGATTTTACTTATTTATTTGACAGAGATCACAAGTAGGCAGAGAGGCAGACAGAGAGAGAGAGGGGAGGAAGCAGGCTTCCCGCTAAGGAGAGCCCGAAGCGGAGCTCAATCCCAGGACCCCCGGGATCATGACCTGAGCCGAAGGCAGAGGCTTTAACCCACTGAGCCACCCAGGCGCCCCACAGAAGTGTTTCTTAAGTAGCAGCAGAAGAGAATGGATGCTAAATGGCTCTCCAATGTCAGGTTCCATTTCTTTACCTATCTATCCATATACTCATTTATAACTTTCTATTTTTTTTTTTAAGATTTTATTTATTTATTTGGCAGAGAGAGACACTGCAAGAGAGGGAACAGAACCAGGGGGAGTGGGAGAGAGAGAAGTAGGCTTCCCTTTGAGCAGGGAGCCCAATGTGGGGCTTGATCCCAGGCCCCTGGGATCATGACCTGAGCTGAAGTCAGACACTTAATGACTGAGCCAACCAGGGGTCCCTTCTATTTTGAAATAATTATTCATTCAAAGCAAGTTGTAGAGGAATGTATAGGGAGGTCTCATGTACCTTCCCCCAGTGATGCCAGTGTTCAGGGATGTCCTGGGCACCTTCTCCCAGCTGACCTGGGAGAGTTCACATCTAGCACTAAAGTATACTCTCCAAACCAGGCATGTGACATTAGTACAACCCATGGAGATTATTCAGATTTCACCAGTGTTACATGTACTCGTGTGTGTGTGTCTATGCAATATGATCACTTTGCAGTCTTCTCTAAGCACCATCACACTCAAGATACAGGTCTGTTCACCAGCACAACTTCCTTGGGCTACTACTTTATAGTCATACCCCCTCCCTCCCTGACTTCATCCTTGACTCCTGGAAATCATGATTCTGTTCTCCATCTCTATATTATTGATCTTTCAACGGTGTTCTATAAATGGAACCATACAATATGTAACCATTGGGACTGGCTTTCTTCACTCAGCCAAGTTCTCTGGAGATCCATCAGGTTGTGTATCAGTAGTTCACTCCTTTTTATTGTTGGGTATAATTCCATGATACAGAGGGACCACAGTTTGTTTATCCATTCATCTGGTAAAGGACATCTGGGTTATTTCCAGTTTTTGGCTATGATGACTAAAACTACTATAAATATTTCTGTACAGGGTATTTGCGTGAATGTAAATTTTCATTTATTTGGGATAAATGCCCAAGAGTACAATTGTTAGGTTGCATGGTAGTTGCATATGTGGTTGTGTGTGTGTATGTGTGTGTATGTGTGTTTAAAAGAAATATCCAAACTGTTTTCCAAAGGGGCTGTGTGCCATTTTATATTCCCATGAGCATATGAATATATATATATATATATATATTCCCACGAGCATATGAATGATCCAATGAATGATCCAATATGTCTGCCTCCTGGTCAGCATTTAATTTTGTACTTTTGCCATTCTGACAGGTGCGTAATATCTCATTGTGGTTTTAATGTGCATTCTTTATTGGCTAATGATGTTGAACATCTTGTCATGTGCTTATTTGTCACCTGCACATCCTCTTTGGAGAAATGTCTCGGTGACTTTTGCCCATTTTCCAATTAGATTGTTAATTTTTTTTTAAACAGTTGAGTTTTGAGAGTTTTTCCTTTACTTTTTTTTTTTTTTTTGTCAGATACTGGTACTTTGTCAGATTCAGTAATTTGCAAATACTTTCTCCCAGCCTGTAGCTTGTCTTTTTGTTCTCTTAAAAGAATGTTTTGTAGCATACAAGCTTTTAATTTTGGTGAAGTCCACTTTATCTCTTTATTTTTTATTTTTTCATGGATCATGCTTTTGGGATCAAGTCTGAGCTGAAGATTTTCCTTTTAATTTTTTTCTTAAAAGTTCTGTAGTTTATATTCTATATTGAAGTCTGTGATCCATTTGAGCCAATGTTTGTGTAATGTGTGAGGCTTGGGTAGATTTTTTGTTGGTGGTGGTGTTTGCCCAGAGATATCCACTTTGCTTCAACATTATTATTGTTATTATTTTTATAAATGAGAATTTTCATTTTATTTTTATTTTTTAAAAACATTTTATTTATTTATTCATGAGAGACAGAAAGAGAGAGAGGGAGGGAGGCAGAGGGAGAGGGAGAAGCAGGTGCCCTGCTGAGCAAAGAGCCTGATGCGGGGCTGGCTACCAGGACCCTGGGATCATGACCTGAGCCAAAGGCAGACATTTAACCGACTGAGCCACCCAGGTGCACCACTTCAACACTACTTTTTGAAAAGATTATTACCTCTCTTCCACTGAATTGCTTTGTACCTTTGTCAAATATTGATTGGTTTGATGCGTCTATTTCTGGATCCTCTATTCCATTCCATTAATCTATGCGTCATTGCTGTCAATACCACACAGCCTTGGTTTCTAGATAAGTCTTGAAGTGAAGTAGAATTATTCTCACTTTATTCTTCTTTTTCAAAACTGTTTCAGCTCTTCTAGCTTCTTTGCCTTTCCACATAATTTTTAGAATAATCTTTTCCACATTTACAAAAACTTTGCAGGGATTTGGTAGGAATTGCACAGAACTGACATCTTTACTACCTTGAGTCTTTGGATCCATGAACACGCTATGGCCACTTCACTCATTTAGATCTTCCTCATCAATATTTTGTAGTTTTGGCATAAAAATCTTATGCATGTATCTTAAATTTACCCTATATATTTTTTGTGTGATTGTAAATGGCACTGTATTTTTAATGCTGGTGTCCACATGTTCTTTGCTACTATAGAGATAAAATGATTTTTTTTCCTTTGCATGTTTATTTTGGTTTTTGTGACCTTACTGTACTCGGTTACTAATTCTGGGAGGGTTTTGTTTTTTCTGTAGATTCATTAGAATTTTTTTTATTAGACAATGAAGTTATCTGCACATAGGGACAGTTTTATTTCTTCTTTTCCAATCTGTGTGCCTTTTCTTGTTTTAATGCCCTGGTGAGATTGCCTAGCACTGTTTGAATATAAGTGGTTAGAGCTGATAGCCTTGCTTTGTTCCCAGTTTTAGTGGAAAGCCTTTAGTTTTTAATCATTAAGTATCATGTTAGCTGTAGTTTTTAAATAGATGTTCTTCATCAAGTTGAGGAAATTCTCCATTCCTATTTTTCTGAGTATTGTATGATAAATGGGTATTGAATTTTATCAAATGCTTCCTGCATTGATGGATATGATCATGTGATTTTTCTTCTTTAGCCCATTAACTTGGTGAATTATATTAATTGATTTTTATTTTTATTTTTTTATTTTTTTTAAGATTTTATTTATTTATTTGTCAGAGAGAGAGAGGGAGAGAGAGCGAACGAGCACAGGCAGACAGAGTGGCAGGCAGAGGCAGAGGGAGAAGCAGACTCCCTGCTGGGCAAGGAGCCCGATGCGGGACTCGACGCCGGGCTCCGGGATCATGACCTGAGCCGAAGGCAGCTGCTCAACCAACTGAGCCACCCAGGCGTCCCTATTAATTGATTTTTAAATGTTGAACTGACCTTGCATTCCTAGAGTAAACCCTATTTGGTTCTGAGGCATAGTTGTTTTTATATATTGCTGAATTCTATTTGATAATGTTTTGTGAAGGATTTTCACATGTGTATTCATGAAGGATGCTGGCTCATAGTTCTTATTTGTTGTGCTATTGTGTGGTTTTGATACTGGGGTAATACTGGCTTCATAAATTGAACTGAAAGTGTTCCCTCTTCCTCTGTTTATAGGAAGACATTGTGTAGAACTGGTGTTAATTTTTCAAACATTTGTAAAAATTTCCCATGAAACTATCTGGCCCATTATACTAATAATTTAATGTAACTACTGATACATTAAATTTTAAGTCTATGCTTTTAATTTTTTAAAATATTATTTATTTGAGAGAGAGCAAGCAAAAGTGGGGGGTGGGGGAGGAGCAGAGGGAGAAGCAGGCTACCCACTAAGCAGGGATCCTGATATGTGGCTTAATCCCTGAGATCATGACCTGAGCTGAACACAGATGCATAACTGACTGAGCCATCCAGGTGCCTCTATGCTTTTATTTTTTGTTTTCTGTTTGTTATTTCTACAAACACAACCACATACCAAAGTGCTGTAGTTTTTCCTTCAACTGTCAAACATAATTTAGAAAGCTCAAGAGGAGAAAGAATGTGTATTGCATTTAGCAATATTTTTGCTTATCATATTCTTTTTTCCTTTCTGATGTTCTAAGATTCCTTTTAAAAAATATTGTTTCCTTTCTGTCTGGAGAACAACATTCTTTTAGGGTAGATCTTCTGACTACAAACTCTCTTAGTTATTCTTTCATCCAAGAAGATCTTGATTTCCCCTTCATTTCTGAGGGATATTTTTGCTGGTGACAGGATTCTCAGTTGACAGCTCTTTTCTTTCAGCATTTGAAAAATGTTATGCCACTTTCTTCTGGACTCCATGGTTTCTAATGAGAAATCCACTGTCATTCAAATTGTTTCCCCTCTATTAGTGAGTTGTTGTTTTGCTTGCATTACTTTCAAGATTTTTTATTTTGTTTTTAGTTTTCAGAAGTTTAGCTATTTTGTATCTTGAGGTACATTTCTTTGGGTTTTCTTCTTTAGAGTTTTCTCAGCCTTATGAATCTTTTTGTCCTCTTATGTTTATAAGGGTTTGTTGTTTGTTGTTTTTGTTGTTGTTTCGTTGGTTGTTTTGTTTTTTTGCCAAATTTGGGGAGTTTTCTGCCACTGTTTCTTCAGGTACTTTTTCAGCCCCCACTCCCTTTCTCATCTTTTTCTATGAGTTCAATGACATAAATATTAGATCTTTTTTTTACAGTTCCACAGGTCTCTGAAGGTTTATTCTTTTTTTTTTTTTTAAGATTTTTATTTATCTATTTGACAGACAGAGATCACAAATAGGCAGAGAGGCAGGCAGGTAGAGAGAGAGAGGAAGGGAAGCAGGCTCCCTACTGAGCAGAGAGCCTCATGCAGGGCTGGATCCCAGGACCCTGGGATCATGACCCTTGCGAAAGGCAGAGGCTTTAACTCACTGAGCCACCCAGGCACCCCACTGAAGGTTTATTCTTTTAAGTTTATTTTTTGTTATTCAGATTAGATAATCTGATTAATTTTTTTTCTTATATTCCAGTTCAAATATTCCTTCCTTTGTTGCCTTTAGTCTGCTGTTAAGCACATCCACTGAGTTTTTTTTTTTTTTAATTTTAGTTATCATATTTTTCAGTTCTAAAATTTCCATTTGGTTCTTCTCTATGTCTTCCACTTCTTTGCTGGGATTTTCTTTTCTTTTCCTTTTTTTCCCCTCATCTCTTTCAAGTGTGTTCATAACTGCTCCTTGAAGTATTTTTATGATGGCTACTTCAAAATCTTTGTCAGACAATTCTAACGTCTCTGGCATCTCAATGTTGGCATCTATTGATTCCTTTTTTTCATTCAGTTTAATATCTTTCTAGTTCTTAATAAAAGTGAATTTTAATTGAAACTTGAGGATCTGGGAAATTATGTTATGAGCCTCCAGATTTTTTTTTAAATCTTCTGTTTCAGCTGGTGTCCTCTCATATTGCACTAACAGAGGAAGGGGATTGGGGAATGCCAGCTCCCCATTAGACCTCCACTGATACCTCTGTTACTTGGAGGATTGGAATAACTTATTACTGTTCCCAACATAGTCTCCACTGGCACCATGAGCACTGGAGGTGAGGTCTTATTACCATCCAGTGGGGAATGAAAGTCCTGGCTCTCTACTTGGCCTTCTCTGATACCACCCTGTTTGGGGAGGGATTGGGGTGCCTCATAGTCTGATAAAGGTAGAAATCTAGTCTCCCCACAGGATCATTGTTGGTGGGGTAAGGCCATAATGTTTTCTATGGTGTTTGGCTGGAGTAGTTTTGTCTAAAAGTGTCTGTTTTGCTAGGTTGCCCCCTTCCTTGTTCTTCAGCTAAAGAGCGCAGGCTCCCCACCCTCATTGGCATTTCCTCATCTCTGGCTTCTTCAACTCCGACCCCAGGATACATGAGGCAAAATTACTGCCAACAGGAACTCACTGCCATGTTGTTTCTTGGGTCCTCAGGTCCCTAGTGGGTTTGTCCTTTGTCTGCCATTCAGAGTTTTCTAATTTTGTTTTATATATAATGTAGAGGGGTTTTACTTGCACTTAATGAGAGGAATAGGAAAAATTACCCCTGTTCTATCTTCCTGGAAGCAGAAGCCCACCTGAAACCCTCTTAACAAGTGTTTCCCTGTTCCCTGGTGTTTTTTTTTAGAGTTCCCTCTACCTTCTTAACACTGCTAAGGAGATCAAATCAGATTTCCTGACATGCTTGTCATTTCTTATGGGCTTTTAGCTTTCTACTGGACTCAGGTAAGTGTCTACCTGTCTGGTAGGAGACAAAAGGAACTTTGGGCTTTCAGGAGGCCTTTTCCTTTCAAAGCTGTAGGTGGTGGTGAGTAACTTAGAGCAGAGCCCCAAAGACACTGATCCACTTGGGCATCTCTTTAAGGGTCACCAGGCCTAGTCTTTCTAAGTCTCTTTAGGAGAATACAGGGATCCAGGCAGTGTTGCCAATCATAAACGGCATAAGCAGGGTGTGAAATTTCATAACATTGCCTTATTCCCCACGGTTGCTGGTTCCTCCTGCCTGGACTGTACATTACCATTTATAAGGGACTCTCACATCTGGGCCTTATTTGTCCCCTTCCCTAGCTCTGAGGGGCAGGAAGCAGCTACCTTGTGTGTGAAGTGTCCAGCTTCCAGAAGGGAGTGACATATCCAGGGCCATTTCATACCCAGCTTTTATGAATTTGGCACCTATGTAATTTTTGAGGCTTTGCACTGTCTGGCCCCATTTATCTTCTCTGTATTTTTCAGTAGGTCAGCAGTTCTCAAAGTGTGGTCCATATGCCTCTGAGGGTTCCTGAGACCCTTGCAGGGGATCTGAGAGGTCAAAACGATTTCCCAAACAACAGTAAGATGTTATTGTCACCTTAACTGTGTTGATATTTGCACTGCTGGTACAAAAGCAATGGCAGGTATGCCTGCTGTTGACCTAGCACAAATCAAAGGAGAGGCACCAGATTGTCCTAGCAGTCACTGTATTCTTCATCACTGCACAGTTATGGTAAAAAAGGCCAGCTTCACTTGGAAATGTCCTGGACAAAGCAGTAAGAATGATTCGCTTTTGTTTTTTTTTTTACAGATTTTATTTATTGATTGATTTGACAGAGAGAGAGAGAGCACAAGCCAGGGGAATAGCCTACAAAGGGAGAGGGAGAAGAGGCTCCTCACTGAGCCAGGAGCCCGATGTGGGGCTTGATCCCAGGACCCCGGGATCATGACTTGAGCTGAAGGCTGATGCTTAAACCAACTGAGCCACCCAGGCACCCCTGGTGCCAGCATGATTTGTTTTATTAATCACTAGGAACAGGAAATGGGAAGCATGTGCAGAGCACTACTGTGGCACAGTGAAACGTGACAGGTGTTAGAGGTAAAGCTCTTGTGTGATAGTCTGAGTTGCAAGTTGAATGAGCCTCCATTTTCTCGAAATGCCATTTTTACATAAAAGAAGAACTGACAGACAAAGGCTGGTTATTCAGACTTTAGTATTTGGCAGACATTTTCTTAAAAATGAACAAAGTGCCCCTATCACCTTAAGGAAAACAACTGACAGTACTTGTTGCCAAAGATAAAGTTTGGACTTTTAAAATGAAAATTAGAATTTTGAAACTTGTATCTGCCATCATGAATCTGACAGCTTCCTAATACTTCCTAAGATGTTTATGATGAGGTCATTGGTGTGATAACAAATATGATTTTTTAAAATACTGTGTAACAAAATGTGCAAATATTTGAAAGATATCTGCATAACTCAATGAGCCAGTATTTTCTAAGTGCCCAGTGCATGATGTTCCAAAAGCAAGGATAGGTAAAGATGAATCACAGTATGAGAGAGAGAAAAAAAAAATGGATTTCAATGTGAAGGAGGAAAAGTTCATTAACATGGCTTCAGATTCTTCATTGCAACTGATTTTTAAGATGCTATCTCTTATGGCCTAATTGTGTCCTCTTTAAAATTCATATGTTGCTATCCTAGTCCCCAGTACTCAGGATGTGACTGTATTTGGAGATAGGGCCTTTAAAGAGGTGATTAAATTAAAATGAGGCCATGAGGATGGGCCCTAATGGCATATGACAGGTGTTCTTACAAGTAGAGGAAATGTGGACACACAAAGAGGCACCAGGGATGTGTGTGTATGGAAGAAAGACCATGTGAGGACACAGGGAAAAGAGTCTGAAGCAAAAGTCCTCAGAAGATACCCAACCTGCTGATGCCTTGATCTTGGACTTCTTTCTGGCCTCCAGAACGGTGAGAAAATACATTCAGTTATTTAAGTCCCCCAGTCTGTCGATTTTGTTATAATGGCCCCAGCAAACTAATACACTATCACTTGTTAAGTTTGGGTGTAGTATCAAAGTAGAATATCTACAATTGTCTGAAAAGGCTATTAAAATGCTCTTCTCTTTTCTGACAGCATATCTCGGTGAGGCTAGAATTTCTTCATATACATTAACTGTAACATCACATGGCAACAGACTGAATGCAGAAGCAAATGAGAATCCAGCTGTCTTCAATTAAGTCATTAAAGACATTTGCCAAAATATAAAACAACATCACTCTTCTCACTAATTTTTTTTTTGTTTTGGAAAATATAGTTATTTTTCATAAAATATGTTGTATATGTTACCATAATGAGTTTATTATTGTTCTTTTAAAATGAGTTAATAAATAAGCATCAAAATGTCAGTTTTCACTTCTGACTTGGTAAATATGGAAGACAGTATTCACATAAGCAAAACTCATTGGGGATCTCAATCATTTTTTTTCCCCCTCACCATCTCAATCATTTTTAAGGGTGTAAAGGTCCTGAGACAAAAAGTTAAGAGTGGCCAACTGAGGTCAGCATTTCCCAGACCTGAGTCAATTGAATGTGATGGTCAAGATGGTTCCTATGTGTCCTTTGATTAATCTTATGTTTTTTTTTTCTTAATAACTTGCTTGATTAAAACTTAAACACATTTATTTTAAAAGGAAAAAAAAATTTTTTAAGTGAGAGAGAACATGTACGCAGGGGGTAGGGAGGGGCAGAAGAGGAGGGTTTTCTTAGTTTCCTAAGCAAACTCCACACTCAGCATGGAACCTGAGTAGGGCTTGATCTCATGACCCTGAGATCATGACCTGAGCTAAAATCAAGAGTCTGATGCCCAACTGACTGAGCCACCCAGGTGCCCCTACAAAGAAACTTTTGTCATAATTAAACATACACTAGTTTTAGACAGAATCTTTTGTCTTGATGTGGCTTGTAAGACTGAAGGAGAACTGAATTTTCCTGTCAGGCGATGGGCTGTTATTTCATTCACCTAATACCCTCTTAGGTACCATCACAGGAACATGTCTGGCACTTAGGGAGGCTCAAATTTAATGGCACCCTGACAACTTCTATCTTCACAAATGATGCTTCTGCCTCCTTGAAGGCAGACATGGGAGAGGGTCCTTCTTGTTCTCATGAGTTCAAGATCACTAATCTCAGCAACTAAGCTTAAGAAAATGGTGCATTCTAGCTCAGGTAAACACATGAGATGGTCTTCTTTGTAGCCCCCTTCAACATCAAATCAGTGATGGCCTGCAGACACCTCAACTCCAGCTTGTGCATGCTCCACTCTTGATTTCATCCCCCTCCCAAATCTGTTTTTCCACTATGTTCCTTCTCTAGGTGAATAGCACCATGGCCAAGAATGTTCCCAGCAATATTGTTTGCAAGAGCTGAATCAGAGAAACAACCCACACATCCACCAGCAGGAGAATGAATCAACAGATGGTGATCTCTTTAAGCCAGGGAATATTATACAGCAATAAGAATGCATGAACTCCAGCTGCACATTGATGAGTCTGAGATACATAATGTTGCCAGAAAGAAGAAAGTCTCAGAATGTTACATACTGTATAATACCATTGAAAAGAACTAAAACAAAAGCGAGACTAAACAATAGGTGTTGTAAGCATACACATATGAGATAAGAATGTTTAAAAAGAAAAAGCATATGGGGATTCTCTGTACTTTCTGCTCAATTTTGTTGTGGACTTAAAACTGCTCTAAAAAATAAAGTCTACAGAAAAAACACAAGGAAATGATAAACACAGGATGATCATTTCCTCTGGGGAAGGCAGGGGCTAGGGATAGGGATACTCACACAGGAATAGGTAAATTATTGGTGACATTCTGATTCTTGGGTTGAATGGTAAGCCCATGTTATACATTGTATTATTAAACTAACATATGCTACATAATTTCTTTTGTATGTATCAAATATGATATTAAAAGACATAAGAAAGGAAAAAATGTAGTCTCTGATCTGGCAATTTTGCTTCTTAGGAATCTATTCTAATGGAAATAACTGGAAATGCAAACAACATTTCAGTCATAAAGATGTTCATTACAATGTTTCCTTTTTATTTTTTAAAAATATTTTATTTATTTATTTGACAGAGATCACAAGTAGGCAGAGAGGCAGGTGGAGAGAGAGGAAGGGAAGCAGGCTCCCTGCAGAGCAGAGAGCCTGATGTGGGGCTCGATCCCAGGACCCCGGTATCAGGACCCAAGCCGAAGGCAGAGGCTTTAACGCACTGAGCCACCCAGGCGCCCCAGTGTGTTTTCCTTTTTAAAACATAGCAATAACTTGGACACAATCTAAATGTCCAACTGTAGGGGATTCATGACATAAATTACTGAGCGGTCACAGGATAGAATATCATGTTTTCAAATAATTTTTAATGATCGAGGAAACTTTCTTAATAACCTTAAATGAAAACTGTAGAGAGCTGCAGTAAAATAGAATCTCAATTTTCATGACCCCAAAAAGGAACATATTATGTGTATAGTATAGAAGATATAATATTGAAAGTCATAATCATAAAAGATAGAATGTTCCCCAAATGTCAACATTGGTGGGGTTAAGGTCTTTGGTTCTTCTATATAATGTATATATTTCCCTGTTGTCTATAGTAAACATATATGTAGGAAAACACACTAGCACACAGTACATTAATACAGGAAGACCAGCTTGCTCATCTCCCTGGGGCACCCAGGGATGGGGGGCACCCTCACTGCCCCCTCCCCTCAAATGATTATCCAGCTGCCTCCTGAGGCTGGAGTATAGTGTCTGATAAGCCCCTGTCAGCCCCTGTCACCCCTCCACCAGGAAGCAAGAGGGGAAGGAAAGAAAGCCTCAGACACCCCTCACCACACCTGTTCCTTCCAGCTTGCAGCCTCCTGACTGAAGTCCCCCCTCAGTGTGTCCCCTTGCCCACCTCAGTCCAATCCTTCCTCCCCTGGGCCCATCCGACCTGGCTCCTCTTTCCAGGGCCAGAAACAGAGGAAGTAGCCAGTTCTCGGATCTTTGCATGGCTCTGGCCTAGCCGCCAACTTCTCCACACAGCTGAGGTCACCAGCCCCTACATAGTAGCATAGAGGGATAGCCTCTTGGATGGCTCCTCTCCAGACCCTCACTTGGGACCTACCAGGGACTCCTCCTTTCCCCCACTTCCCATCTCCAGAGATAGAAACCAGCCCTCAAGTGTCACCACCACATCTTTATCTTCTCTTGCTATGAAGCCACTTGCCTGTCAAATTGATGAGTCATGGCTTATTGACCTCATTGCCCCATTTTACAAATGGGAAGACTGAGGCACTCAGAGGTAAGGCCATATATCCTAGAGCACACAGCTAAAGCAGTTTCACTCAGGATTCGAGCCTAGGTTGTGTGGCTCCCAAATCTAGTAGGTTTTGCTGCCTCATGCTCCAGGCCCGCTGCCCCCATCAGTAAGCGCTCTGCACTTGTGCAATGTCCTCTTTGAGTCAAAAATAAATCGAGGCTCAATTCTGCTGTGCCATCTGCCACACTAATTCAGAGGCAGAAATGTTGACTTACTGTAGTGCGGGAATGCTCCCACAGCAGGGAACTGAGCAGCGAGAGGCCCCAGACCTCCTGGGTTTCCCTGGCTGGGGGCTGGTGGATCATACAGGCATGGGAAGGCGAGAGGGGCTACAGCGGGCAAAGTTCTCAGGAGATGGTTGGGAAGAGCTGTGGGTTCTGAGTCAGCATGCCTGGACCAAAGCTGACAGCCACTGATGTGGGTGGCCATGGACAAGTCTTCTCCTCTCCCTGAGCCTCAGTTTCTTCACTAAAAGGAGTTGGAACATATAATTCTTTCTAGACCCAACAAGGTTACATCCTATGGCTCTAGGTCTCAGGGATGGGGATGCCTCCACATTCCTGGTCCTTTGGGGTTGACAACCGTCCATGGGGAGAAAGGGAGGGATTCCTAGGGAGAAGAATTGACTGGCCCAAGGTCACATCATTCCTGATAACAACATCAACACAATGATAACAATACTCCTCTACCTATAATGCACCTTCCCAAAGCACTCTCATGCCCATTATTTCATTCACAGTCTCCATTTTACAAAGGGGGAAACAGAATCAGAGAGGGAGAGAGAATCACCTGAGACCACAAAGCTGGTTTGTGTCAGGGAGGACAGATCCACATTCCCATGCATATGGTCCATGGAACTACTAAAGTTTAGTCCCCAGTGAAGCTGCACTCATAGACTTTCTCCTCCTTCTAAGGCAAAATCATCCTGTGCCAAAGGTGGGAGAGACACTCAACCCAGGAAAATTTTCAGTTTAGGCATTTGACAAATATGTGTCCTGTGCTATAAGAATAGTCACAGGGCATCCCAGTCAGAGGGTTTGCTCAGCACCTTCCACATGTGTGGCACTCAAATCAAAGGCAGTTGGGAGGAGCACTGGATGAGGAGTCTAGTCTTGGCACTGCACCCCCCCCCCCCCCAGCTGTGTGATTTGGGAGGAGGGGGTTGGATGAGGCAGCTTGCAGGGTCCTCACTATTCCAGGAACTGCCCTGGTCATTACTGGAAGTGAATCTGTCATTTCTCATTCATCTTATGTTAGGCAGGAGAGACCATGAGTATTGGATGGCCAGGACACTGCTGGCTAGGCTCACTGATATACCCCAATGCTTGGCACGCATTATGCCCATGTCACCACTTGTAGATTGGTGGTGAGGTTTTAAGGAGCAGATCCCATAGGCATCTGTTTTATATTGCACATAGGATGCTGGGAAAAAGCCTCTTGAGGCTGCCATGCATCAAATACTTAGTATGGTCTGTTCTCCAAATCCTACATAATCCCACTTTATCCCCATAGTGACACTAAGAGAGCAGAGATGTTGCTGTTGTCCTGCCCATAATCCCCAGATCTATCTACTGTGCTGCAATTCCCCCCACAGCATCTGTATCTCTTTGCCTGAGGGCCTCCTCTGGTGAGCAGAACATCCACAAGTTCTAAAGAAGTAACACCACTCCCCCAACTCTAGCAGCTCTCAGCCAATGAGTATTGGGAGTTGGAAGCTGGTGTATAAATACCCCAGCTCCCCTCTTCCTAGGGCAGGAAAACCATAAGCTGTGGGCTCTATTCTGGCTCTTAGAATGCTCAATGTGATTGAACTTCAGTCGCCAATAGTGATAATTAACTTGCTTGAAAATATCCCCATCCCTTTCCTGTTTCACTTCTCCACTCTCTTACTAGCATTCCTTGCCTCCCAAATAAATTGTTTGTATTTGAATCATTGTCTTATGGTTTGCTTCTGGGAGAACCTAGTCTAAAATGAAAGGCACTAATATTTCCACTTTGATGGAGCGGGGAGCCAATGCCCAGAGAGGAGTAACTTTCCCAGGGTGACACAGAAAGTCTAGATCTGAACCCAGGACTGTTTAACCTCCAATGGTTTGTTTTGATCATCACATATGCCAGGAAGAAAGAACTAAGCACAATTGAGAGTCTAATGAGAGAATGGCTATGGAAGAACATTCACTCACTCACTCAGTCATTCATTCAAAGAAGACTTCTCACTGAAATCATTACTTCTCAAGTCCTGAACTGGGTGCTTAGGATAGACTGGTTAAATGCACTCTCTCTGGAATCTTGGGGACCTGGGCTCAAATCCAGGCTTTAATGATGTGTCAGCTGTGTGATGTAGACGAATAATTCAATCTCTCCTGGGCTCTGCTTTGTTGTATGTCAAATGGTGCCTATTGCACAGGCTATTGGAAGGGTAAATAGGCTCACGCATATAGATAAGTGCTCACTACATGTTAGTTCTAACGTGATGGTGAAATCAGAGCTGAAAGCTGGGAACTGATATGTGGCAGCTGTACTGTCAATTTTAGCATGTCATATCACTTAGGCCAGCCAGGGGTTAAAATGAATGAGTGGTGGAGAAATTTAAGGTTTGCCTTTCTCCCTATTTTCCTTCCTCTTTCCCTGTCTTCCTTCTTTCCACCCTCCCAAGTCCCATGCCCTCTGCTCCTTGGTGGGCTTTGTGTTGGGCACTGGGACACAGAGATGACAAGACTCTGTCCCCAGGGAGTTCCCAGGGCCCAGGGGATTTGAGGAGATAGACAAGGAGATAGTCTAGCTCAGTATGGTGAACAAAGGCCAGCATAAGCACAGGGGCAGAGGAGCATGAGGAGGGGCACTGGACCCTGACTGGTGATACTGGAGTTGAGAGGAGTAAGCCACATGGCTCACAGAGAGGTTAAGTCACCTGCTCAAGGCCCCACAGCAAATAATGGTACTTCAGGCTCCAAATCCCATGGGATTATAAATATCCTGCTACGTGCCCTGTGGAATCTATAACAACAACGACTTCTATTGCCAAGATAGGTCTTGGGGACTCAGCCCAAGAGAGCCCTTTTGTGGCTGGCTAGCCACAAAAAACCCCAGGGTCTCTGAAGTCTCAGTAGAAGGAGCGACTGAAAGGTGGAAAACAATATGAAAGCCACCAATATTTATTTCACAGGGAAGCAAGGGAAGCAGATAAGACATATTAACTTTCTCTGAGAATTAGAAGCTGAGCAAATAGCAGAAATGTGACAAGACAATTCACCGGAGAATAAGAATACTAAAGAAAAGTGCTTAGAGCATTTTCCTTACTGTAGACCACTGTTTTTCTTTTCAGTCACCTCAAGATCAAGTATATAACAATATATATTTTTTCCTGTTAACAGAGATATACACTGGATCCTAATTCTATAGGTCAGATTTTTGTTTGTTTGTTTTCAGAAAGCCCACCATTCTCTGTGACTTTTTTTTTTTTTTTTTAAGGATCTGGTATAATCTGAGGTATATATCTTTTGTCTTCTGGGGTTAAGAACTTCTCCCTTCCAGAAGGACACATTCTCAATGCTCCAGTGAAAGTCAGCCAGAACACAAGTTCTGATACACTGAAACTCATTTTATAGGAACTCTGTCAAGACTTAAGGTATCTATTCCAGGAACCCAGGCTGCCTGGTCAACATTGCACACTCTTCTGATTCTGGCAGGGATCAATGTCACCCCAAAGTCTACGAATGAGTGGCATAAGAGTTTTAAATAGTAGGAAATCCATGTTGGGTGGGGTCATGGTACAGATGGAGGGGAAACATTCACAGTTGCTGTGGGAGAGAAGGAAGCTATTATGCCCAGTGGCTAAGATCTGCTGCAGACCAGAGCATAACCCCTAGTCGGGCCAGGCTATTGGCAGGAAATGGCTCACCCTGCTGGTCCTTTGGCTGAAAGGGGCTGTCTGGCTTTTCTAGACTTTGGCTGAGCAAGTTTAAGGCTCAGACAGGACTGAGGTAGGTGGGAATGCATGTGGATGCTTTCCTTTATGCCTGTTTCTTTCTGGTCTGGGTAACACAGCAGTTTTCCATTGAAAAGACCCCAGCCAGAGGCAGCTGACAGGCATCACCCAGATGACTATGCAAATATCTTTACTCTTCCTCTGCCCAACACACAGTCTCCTGGAGCTGAGCTCAAATCCTAATTAATCGCGTACCTGATGGAAGCACAATTAGTGAATTTGATAAGGAAGATGGATGACACAGCCCACAGTGAACCAGGTAGTAGGGTTTTAGGACCAGGCAAGGCAGAGGGGAATGGTTTTTCAGCACAGTGTAAATGGGGCAAAAGTGCTGACTTCAACAGCTCAGAAGAGGATGTGGAATCACCATCGCTGTTGCTTGGAAGGCACAATCCTCAATACAACACCTTTGTCTTTAATACTCAGATTCCACGTGCATCCTCATGGGTCCAGCTTTGGCAATACAAAGTTTTGTATAAAGAAATATTTCCCCATAAACACACTTCTGTCTTAAGTGAACTGATATTTAGAAATAGATTTTTCTTTCTTTCTGTCAGAAATCAGAGTTCAAAGTTCTGGCCCATCCTTGGGACATATTGCCCACAATTACATTTCATTTGGAAAAAAAAAAAAAAGAGGTATTCTATTTACCCATTTTGCTCAGTCTCTGGTTCCAAAAGCTAGCTAGGATGGCTGGTGTGTGCATGTGGGAGGAGTTGGGGGCAGAATTTTGAGGGCTGGTGCAGAGAGCTGGGGCTGGGAGTGCTCTGGCCATGTGGCCTCAGGCATGTCTTAATTTCCCCACCTGTAAAATGGGGATGCTAGCCTCTGCCTGGGCTGCTGGAAGCAGGACAGGAGGTCTGGGCTGGGCCAGCTCTCCAGGGCCCTCGGCAAAAGAAACATTAACCTTGCTTTTGAACAATGTCAAATGTTGCATAAGGAGGGTAGCATGCTTATCACAGGGCCTCATTTTGGCTTTCTGGAGCAATCCTGCAGTAGCATTTTAGCAGCTGGAGAGGGAACACCCTTCCCACGGGCCGCCACCTCAGTGCTGGGTGGTGACTCAGGGGCTGGCAAGGAATGTGGGCGGGAAACCACTTAGGCATCACCATGGAATCTGACAGATTTGCCCCCGTGAGCTGCTCTGTAAAGAAAGGGGAAGAAGGGGCCCCTTCTCCTCCTGCAAGGTGAGCGATGTGTGGCGGGAACAGACTTCATCAGCTGAATGCCCTGACTGTCAACATGGCTTGAAGCAGAAAGCCTAATACCTGTCCTGGCCCAGGCTCTTGGGGCTGGGTGGGGGGGGGGGGGGGG
>RCUC01127403.1:0-48727 GCA_003697995.1 Taxidea taxus jeffersonii
TTTTTTTGGATCCTGATTTGGTCCCAGACCAGATAAAAGGCAAAGGAGATGGAGTAGCAAATATTCTTTAATGTAGATAAGGGAAATGAGCTGGCCTTATGTGGAACATTTCTGCACTACAACTCAGCAGTCTATGAGTATATGAGGCTTAAAAGAACAAAAGGAGGTCAGGGGTGGAAGGCATTAACACAGAAGGCCACACAACTTGAGTATTAACATGAAGGGCCATGGAGAGCCTTTAAATTTCCGAAAATGGAGGAACACTGGCAATCAACCCTATGGACAAAGAAAATCACCAATTCCCCCCAATTTTTTCTTTATCCCTACTCTCCACCCTGGCAATGTTAGAAGTCAGACCCTGGTGAGTAAAGAATGGTAGAAAAAGATAATAACTAAGGAGATATTTAGTGAGGAAAGAATGCAGTTGAACTTTGAGGTGTTGTTTACACATACCAGTTGGAGTTTCAATGACAAATCTCTCTAATTTCTATTTCTATCTCCAAAGCTGAAGGCTCTCTTTTAGTGTAATATTCACTACTTGCCTCAGTGTCTTTGTCAGGATTTGGGGCTATAGGTAATACTGATCCAGGTAAACCCAGAAAAGATGAATGGCCTTTGGCCCTTTGGAAATAACATGGAGACATGGGGAATCTTCATTCTAATCAGGAAATAAATGAAGATTTAAAATAACAGCTTTGAAGGCTACAAAGATCAAGGATGCTTAAAAATTTATACATAACTCACTATTACCAGCAAGAAAAAACATAAAAGTTTAATGAGTCATTTTTGTTTACTATGAAATGTAACTAATTACTGGCTTAAGCAAGATTTTATGCTTTATTCTCAGGGGTTATTGAGTTGGAATTAGGTTCCTGGTGTGAAATGTAAATGTAACTGGAGATATTTAAACACATTTTCATTTATTCATATGCATAAAAAGGTATAATGAAGGCAATTATGCCTCACACAAACCAGGGTTAACACTGAAAATATTTTACAACCCACCAGTCAGAACAGATGCTAGCTAGTACTACTAGTATACCCAAAATAACAGAAGTAAAACAAAAAAACTATTCCATAGATCACGACTTTGTTGGGTTTTTTCCTTTTTTCTTTTAAAGTTTTTCTAGACTCTGACTTCCTACCATGAGGTTATATATATGTACATATATACTAAAAGGTTGCCTAAACATAGTACTTTTTAAAAGGGGTAGATGAGGGGACCTGGGTGGCTCAATGGGTTAAGCCTCTGCTTTCGGCTCAGGTCATGATCTCAGGGTCCTGGGATCGGGCCCCACATTGGGCTCTCTGCTCGGCGGGGAGCCTGCTTCCCCCACTCTCTCTCTGCCTGCCTCTCTGCCTACTTGTGGTCTCTCTCTCTGTCTCTCAAATAAATAAATGAGTAAATAAATAAAATCTTTAAAAGGGGTAGATGAGTCTCAATTGACTTGTTCTTCATTATTTCCATGAGTCAATCTCTGATTTCCTGGGATTTTTTAGGAAGTACATCACATTATCTTAATTATTTTACTCAATATTTTAGAATTAACCAAAATAAAATAAAAAGTCATTTAATAGCAACTGCTAATAACCACTGAATATTTCATTGATCTATTTGAAAACAGTTCCAAACCCAGATATTGAAAGAGAAATCATAGAGACTGAGGAATTTAGCCAGAGAGAGCTTTTCTCCAGATACTATCAGAAGAGTATTTACATCAAGCAAGAAATATCTTTCACACTATGCAATAAATATACTGTTTTTGATATAATGAAGTAGGTAAAAGAATTATAATAAATGGCACTTTCTCTCTAGTAGTTTTTAATGTAGCTGGGTGACTAGTAACTCAAATTACATAAAAAGTAATTAATGTGAGGTTGAGTGTAGATGCTTTAAGCATAATAGTTTAGAGAGAAGATAAAGTCTTTGAACTTGAGAAGCATATAATCTAACACAGTATGAGCAATCTAAGGAGAATGTAGACATGATGTCCTTCAGAGAACACAGGGTACCGGGAACTCTGTACCTAAGTTTCATGTCACAGTATTGTACACTGTCTCTTGTGTAGAGATGAGCTGTTTTAAAAAAAAAAAAAACTACATTATATAGCTTTTCTACATAATTGAGGTAGGATACAAGTTATGACATAGATAGCACATGGCTTCCTTTTTTTTTTTTTTTAAGAAATTTCCTAATTTTTAAAAATTTTAATAAATCATAACCAAAAAAAAAAAAAAAAAAAAAAAAAAAAAGTGACTTCAGTGCCAATTAAAGAAACCGTTTTCTCCATCACCTAAGACTGTATTGAGTGTTACAGGAACTTTTACCAAAAGTATACTGGTTTCACAGTTTTTAACTCTAATCTAGACTTTTCAAAATATCTATTCTTTTATATCTATATCTGCTTACTGTTTTCCCCAATAGTCCTCTGATGGTAAAAATACATATAATTAATGAGATTATCAAATATAGACCACAAATCTAATTCTATTATATCTCATTACTTAGTTATGGTAAAAATTGTGGGTCTCACCAACAAAATCATATTCTTTTATATTCTGATGAGCTGTCCAGAATTCAATTTGGTTAAAGGAATAATGCAGCATTTTCTAACAATATCAGCTCTATATTTCTTGATAACTAATCTTTTTTTCCTTAAATAAAGTCAGAGTTTATTTTCAAAATAATGTTTATTTTTTCATGGTATTCTGGAACTTCTGCCTTCTGGTGTGAATGACATTTCATAATTTTCTAATTTGAATGTCAATCTTATTAATCTTAAAAATCTGTAAAATAGCTCAACCTTCAGTTTAATTTTTTTCTTTTTCTTTTTTTGGTTTTATTTACATTAATAGTTTCATAAAATATGAGTTTACTGAAGAAGAATAAATAAAAAAAGGTAAAATAAAGCAGAAAAGAAGAATGAAAAATAGTAAAATGTAAATGAGTAGACATATACAACTTGAAGTACAACTTAATTGTTCTTGTTGGATTTCAAACTTAAGTTTGAACTTCTTGGCAGCCAAAATCGTAACTGGTACAGAATTAAATAATTAGACAAAAAAAATGTATCAACTCTTCCACGAAAACAATCATTTTGATAATTTAATTCTTTGGGAAGGTCGCATGTGAAAGGGTTTATCTTGTTTAATTGTACTCTCTCAGGCAGAACAGAAAGTAGAACAGCAAAACAGCTTTCAATATAGGGTAAAAATTGTAGTTACTTCTATCTTTTCGTGGATTCATTGCTAAGGAGTCATTTATTTCATTTTTTCTGAGGCTTAAGGAAAAATGGACTTTCAGCTGCATCTCTAGAACAGCTGCAACCATTCCATGACTTGCAAATAAATACTCATCATTATTTGTAAATCATTTACAAAGTACCTTCACATACATTTGATATTTTGATCCCTAGCCCATTGAAGTGGATATTATCTTTAGGGTAAATACCAAGGAGTGCGATTGCTGGGTCATAAGGTAGCTCTATTTTCAACTTTTTGAGGAATCTCCATGCTGTTTTCCAGAGTGGTTGCACCAGCTTGCATTCCCACCAACAGTGTAGGAGGGTTCCCCGTTGTCCGCATCCTCGCCAGCATCTGTCTTTTCCTGACTTGTTAATTTTAGCTATTCTGATTGGTGTAAGGTGGTGTCTCCTTGTGGTTTTGATTTGTATTTCCCTGATGCTGAGTGATGTGGAACATTTTTTCATGTGTCTGTTGGCCATCTGGATGTCTTCTTTGCAGTGATCTGAAGGAGCATGTGCACCCAAATGTTTATAGCAGCAATGTCCACAATAGCCAAACTATGGAAAGAATCTAGATGTCCAACAACAGATGAATGGATAAAGAAGATGTGGTACATATATACAATGGAATACTATGCAGCCATCAAGAGAAATGAAATCCTGCCATTTGTGACAACGTGGATGGAACTAGAGGGCATTATGCTTAACGAAATAAGTCAATTGGAGAAAGACAACTATCATATGATCTCCCTGATATGAGGAAGTGGAGATGTAACGTGGGGGGCTTGGGAGGTATGAAAAGAATAAATGAAACAAGATGGGATCGGGAGGGAGACAAACCATAAGAGACTCTTAATCTCACAAAACAAACTGAGGGTTGCTGAGGGGAGGGGTGTAGGGAGAGGATGGTGGGGTTATGGACATTAGGGAGGGTATGTGCTATGGTGAGTGCTGTGAAATGTGTAAACCTGGCGATTCACAGACCTGTACCCTTGGGGATAATAATACATTATATGGTTATAAAAAAATAAAAAATTAAAAAAAAGAAATGGATATTATCTTCATTGTATTGAAAAGGAAGCCAAGGCTCAAGAAGCTGTCCATCTGCAGAGTGGCAGGGACTAAAGGTATGCTGTCCCTATGGCAAACACAAGCCACACGTACTGAGCACTAGAAATGTGGTCGCGAATCAAAATGTACTACAAATATAAAATGCATACCAGCATTCAAACACTTGGTACGTAAAACTAAATATAAAGTATGTCATTAATAGTTTCTATTGATTACATGGAAACAATATTTTGAATAGAGTAGATTAAATAAAATATATTACTACAACTAATTTCATCTATTTCTTTTTACTGTCTAAATAGGGTTGCTGGAAAATTTAAATTTATAGATGTGACTCACATTTCTTTTGGATACTCTTGTCTAAACTGAATCTCAGAGCTCTATTTGACTCTTTCCCAATATTGTTTACCCTTCATATGTGTATCAATAATTTTATTTTGTACATAAACGATGCTTTTTATAAAATGTTCTCAATTGCTCTCTTTGGTAGCTGCAGTCTTCATTTTCTGTGGCATAAATCTTCCTCTGTGTCCTTCGAGTTAACTCCCTGGTTCTATATAAACAACATCTGGGACATTTGAAAATAACCACAGCAGTGATACTATGTTTTACCATCACAATGTGTTTGAAATCTCCAAGCCCCATTTATGCCACAGGTTAGATTAAACCAACTCATCTCGGGCTAGATCACTGTACCTTTGTCCCACCTGACTCCTTTTCTCCATCACTGCATCTTCCTTCTTCCTACCACACCTCTTACCTCACCAGCGACCCAGTTCTACAGGGTGTCTTCATGATTCAGTGACAGAATGGAGCAGGGATACATAACATGGCTAAGAAGGCCACATCAGTCCCTTGTCACCCATTTAATGAGAAATGCAACTAGAGAGATGCAACCAAAGAGAGAAAATATTTTTGTCTATTTCTTTTAACCCTCTTTTCTTAAAAACACATCCTGCCATTTAAGTGTGAGGATGTTTAGCTGTTTTCCAAAGCAATCCAAGGAATACTGATTTCAAGATAAGCTTCACAGACAAAAGGTTATCACTTGGTCCAAGTGAGCTGGGGGGAAGCTACACTTTTGTTTGAAAAGTCACAAAGCACATAAACATAACAAAGGACTTTGTGAGGTCCTGTGATCACAAAAAAACCCCCACACAGTCAAGGATATTTTCATGACACTGTATGGTGTCAGAGGGCAGCTACACTTGGGGTGAGAGCACCCCTGTTACAGAGAGATGCTGATTCACATTGTGCACCTGTAACTGATGTAACATTAGTTACATGTAACATTGTGTTTCAACTCTACACACTCATGAGGTTGTGCACCTGTAACTAATGTAACATTAGTTACATGTAACATTGTGTGTCAACTCTACTCCCACATTCAAACAAAAAACTGTGTAGCCTGTATTTTCTCTACTTATTTGACTATGAAATCCTGTTTTTTCCGCTTAACACCTGTTGGCATCCAAAGGTCTATTGCTCTGTGGGATGCACTTTGGGAAATGCCACTTTTGGTGAAACAATTTCCTATCTTCATGGTGTCTGATATTGTCCATTTTTAACCAGTGACACTTGTACAGGATCAAAGTGAGAATGCAAGAGGCCTAGAAGCCCTTACTAAATATTGCTTCTGATTATTTTTGCCCTTGTTCCTGTCATTCTGTTAATTCATTTTTAAAATTTACTTTTGCATGCTTTTGAAAATATTGATAGCTAGAAATAGATCTTAGATTGGCAACAGCCCCAATGTCATATTGATACATTAAATAGTGCAGTGACCTTAAAAAGCAATGACTCACAGATGAAAGTTTATGCTTCAAAGAACTACAGAGGATACAGTACAAATGAAAACTTAATTTTGCTTTCTTATTTGACAACACGACTTATATAATACAGACTTGGGGTTAGGAAGGAGAAAAATATTGTTTCTTCTCCTCTCTCCCTTTTTTGAAAAATCAGAGCTTATGGTGAACCATTTTCTAGAACAGCAGGGAACAAATGTAATAACATTTCTGAACATATCTCAAGCCACTGCTCCAATTAATCTGTGATAAATCTCAATGGATGCACCTTGAAAGTACATATAGAGGAAGAGAGTAAAGTACTATTTTCAGAAGATCTACGGTGGTATTTAGAAAAACTAAAGGGAAAACTAGTGTAATTAATGAGAAAAAAATTAGTACCAATCAGAGTTTAATAAGGTGGACTGACAGAATATTTAAAACACAATTTAAATTAATAATTTTAATAAATAAGTACCAAAAATAACCACTTAGAAAATGTAACTGAAAAAATATGGTATTTACTATAGTAATACAGGTTGCAAAATACCTAGGAGTAAAATTAACAAATTATATCCAGAAGATATAGGATGAAAATTACAAAACATAACTGAAGGACAGAAAAGGAGGCCTAAATCAATGGAGGGACCTACTAGGAATCTGAAGAGGAAGAATCAATATTATAAAGATGCCAATTCTCCCCAAATTAGTCCACATTTTGATGCAATTTTAACTTTACATTTTACCAAGAAAAAAAATTCTAGGGGCGCCTGGGTGGCTCAGTGGGTTAAAGCCTCTGCCTTCGGCTCAGGTCATGATCCCATGGTCCTGGGATCGAGCCCCATGTCGGGCTCTCTGCTCTCAGTGTAAGCCTGCTTCCCCCTCTCTCTCTGCCTGTCTCTCTGCCTACTTCAGATTTCTGTCTGTCAAATACATAAATAAAAAAAAAAATCTAAAAAAAAAAATTCTAGAAGAAAACACAGACAACAATCCCTCTGACATCAGCTGTAGCAACATTTTCCTAAATATGTCTCCTAAGGCAAGGGCAACAAAATCAGTTATAAACTATTGGTACTACATCAAAATAAAAAACTTCTGCACAGCCAAGGAAACCATCAATAAAACAAAAAAGGCAACCAACTAAATGGGAGTAGATGTTTGCAAATGATATATCCAATAAGGGGTCAAAATCCAAAATATATAAGGAATTTATACAACTCAACAGCAACAAAACCCAAATAATCCAACTAAAAATGGGTAGAGAATGTGAATAAACCTTTTTCCAAAGAAGACACACAGATGGCCAACAGACACACGAAAAGATGCTCAACATCACTCATCCTCAGGGAAATGAAGATCAAAACTATAATGAGATGTCATCTCACATCTGTCAGAATGGCTATTATATAAAAGACAAGAATTGACAGATGTGGGTGAGGATGTAGAGAAGGAAGGAAGGAAGGAAGCCTCTTGCACTGTTTGTCGAATGAGAATGGGTACAGCCACCGTGAAAAACAGTATGGAGTTTCCTCAAAAAATTAAAAATAGATCTCCTATATAATCCAATAGTTCCATTACTGGATATTTACCCAAAGAAAATAAAAACACTGATTTGAAAAGATATACATTACCCTGTGTTTACTGTAATATTATTTACAACAGCCAAGATATGGAAACAAACCTCAGTGTCCATCAACGATGAATAGATAAAAACGATGTGGTATATATGTGCAATGGAATATTATTCAGCCATAAAAAAGAATGAGACCTTCTCATTTGCAACAACAAGAACGGACCTAGAGGGTATTACGCTAAAGGAAACAAGTCAGACAAGGTAAGGCAAATACCATATAATTTCAGTTATATATGGAATCTAAAAAACAAAATGCACAAAAAGCAGAACCAGACTCATAAATACAAAGAACAAACTGGTGGTTGCCAGAGAGGATAACAGTGGCAGGGATGGGCAAATGGATAATAGGGAATGAGAGGTACAGGCTTTCAGTTATGGAATAAGTAAGCCACAGGATGAAAGGTACAGCATAGAGAATTTAGTCCATGGTATTGTAAGAGCACTGTATGAGGACAGAGGGTAGTTACACTTGTGGTGAGCATAGTGTGACATAGCGATGTTAAGTCACTGTGTTGTACTCCTGAAACTCATGTAACTTTGTGTGTCAACCATACTTCAATAAAAGAAATGAGACTTTAGCCAATAACATCTTGAAGATGAATAATGAGTTCCAAGTAGAAACGCATTATGGAGGGGCACCTGGGTGGCTCAGTGGGTTAAAGCCTCTGCCTTCGGCTTGGGTCATGATCCCAGGGCTCTGGGATTGAGCCTTACATCGGGATCTCCGCTCAGCAGGGAGCCTGCTTCCTCCTCTCTCTTTCTCTGCCTGCCTCTCTGCCCACTTGTGATCCCTGTCTGTCAAATAAATAAATAAATAAAATCTTAAAAAAAAAAAAAAAAGAAGTGCATTATGGAGACACTACTAAGTACCACTTGCTGCAGTCTGTTATTACCTTATGTCCATCATTAGAACTCCTATCTATGGCTTTGATATCTTCCTTTAAGCCTAGAACCAAGAAAGGGAGGCCCAAAAAGAAGTGCCTTATGGAGACATTATTACCAAATGCCACTTTGCCTTGGTCTGTTACTACTTTATATCTATGCACACAACGTGTGATTCTCCCTGTGTGGCCAGTTGGAAGAGATTGCCTTTAAGCATGTACATTTATTTTACTTTTACAATCACTTGTGTTAGGAAAATTTCCAGTAGCATTTCATCTTGACTGACATATAAAAGCTAGAAATTATTAAGCATATGTTTGTGAGATTTTACCAAGCAAGGAGTCTGCTTCGTTCTGAAAAAAGTAATGATGTTATATATAAGTTTTATAAAATTTCCATCCTAATGTATTCCCCATGAGAACAGCTACTATATAGACTATAGCTATAAATTTAAAAGGAAAATTTCTGGGGCTCCTGGTTGGGTAAGTTAGTGAAGCATACAACTTGTGATCTCAGGGTTATACATTTGAGCCTCACACTGGGTTTAGATTATTTTAAAATAAAATCTTTAAAAAAATGAACAAATAAATAAATAAAAAGAAACTTCCTAGTACAAAGGCAGCACAATCACATTATTAAGCAATGAATTAGACTGTATCTTTGTTCATTGTTAATATTACTATGAGACCTCAAGAAAGTCACTTTATATTTTTTGCTTTGATTTCATATTCATGAAATAATCTTATACCTGTCTTATTTTTTTAATGAGACAAGTAATTCAAGTTTTCAAAAATGTTACCTCCTTTAAATGCCAATGATAGTATATTAACTAAATGTAAATTATAGTATATTATTAATCATAATTATAGTAAATTATATTTCAATACATTATAGTTGACTCACTTAATAGAACTGTTCCATGCATATATTGGCCTTCCATATTCAGTATAGTTTCACTTTTTGAATTCATCACATTTCTAACATATGTCAAATAAACATGCTGCTCTTAGTAAGCAAATATTTGTAAAGGTTGCTAAATAATAATAATGCTCTTATTGCAAAATAAGAGCAATGCATAGCCATGTGCTATCTGTCCTCTTCAGATATAAACTGAAAGGTATACATAACTTCTACATAGTATAGAAATACTGAGAAAGCTTGGGGGGAAGTAATATGATGGTCATTCAATTATTTCTATGTAATCTTTTTCTTTTTTTTTTTTTTAAAGATTTTATTTATTTATTAGTTAGAGAGAGAGAGAGAGCGAGCACAGGCAGACAGGGAGGCAGGCAGAGGCAGAGGGAGGAGCAGGCTCCCTGCCGAGCAAGGAGCCTGATGTGGGACTCGATCCCAGGACGCTGGGATCATGACCTGAGCCGAAAGCAGCCGCTTAACCAACTGAGCCACCCAGGCATCCCTGTAATCTTTTTCTTTAAAAAGAAAATGATTATATAATATTTGTCTGTTTTCTTTTTTATTATGGAAAGGCTTGTCTCTCTAGAGCTATGGAGATACTGTTTCCATGAAAACAGGGTCTATAATTTTACAGCAAGGAGGAGAGAGTAAGTAAAACAATAGCTTCAAGCACCAGGATTAAATCCTAAGAGAAGAATCCTGCCCACTATGACCTAAAGCCAGGCTGGGACTAATGACAGAGAAACAAACCGACAAGAATGATGATGGCGGTGGTGGCAGTACGGGTAGTGGTGGGTGGTCAAGGTTATATGACAATCAGGGACGTTTTCTACATTGTTCTTGATTCCGTGTGCTACTAGAACTGGAGGAGAAACATTTATGGTATCTACCCATTACTTCAGTTTTCCGGATGGTCTAGAATGGAAGACCAGAAAGAAGCCAGAGTTGGAGAGCTGAAAGTAAGAGTCAAGGCCATGAATCAGTACCAGCCAAGAAGCCAAAAATAAGGGAATACATGTTTCCAGGGGCCAATTCAAGATAGCATAGATGTAGGCAAGTTAGACTAGCAGATATGAAACAATGGGGCCAAGAACTCTCAAGATTTATATAATTCCTGCCTCTGATGGAACTGTAGCTTGAACAGTTTCAAAGAAAGAGAGACACAAAGAAACACAGAGAGAGAGAATAAATTTGCTGTCCTGAGAAGCTGGGCTGGTTTTGGAACATAGCTCCAGATTGCCTCTCCTGGAATAAAGGAGTGTGCAGCTTGGCTCGGTTCTTTTGCTCTTTGGGGGAAAGAAGAGTGAAAGAAGAAAACAGCCATCAGTGACTGGCCACCTTTAGAAGTGATGCCACAGATCTCTAGAGATTACTGAGCCTGCTCAGTATGCCTCCGATGCTGGTATTCCTTCAAGTTTTAGAGTAAGAATTCTCCTTGCTGTGAGAGTTTTATATGATGAATGATGGTGCACTTTTCTCTTCTTGCTCTTTCTCCCAGTATTTCTGCTCTTCAAAACCATCTTCCATGAAAAATAGGTTTCTCTCTGTTTTGGGGGGGATTCGATTTCCAATAATGTGAAGACAGAAGTCTCTGTGTTTGTTCTACAACTTAAAAAGGTACTGAAGCTCAGTTATGTTAAAACAATGATAACTTAGCAAACAACCTATCTTTTATCTTAACAAAAATGGTAGCCCTCCAAAAGTGCCCTGAGGTATGGAAAGGAGATTATGGAATCCTAATAGGAATGATTCTGGGGAGAGAAGACCCTAAAGTAAAGGAAACTTTACTCTGTACTTACAGATCCCTAAAATCCCACCTTTACAGCTTCATCACTGAGGTCTAAAACTTTCCAGTCCCGAAGATACAAATACTTGTTGAGGGTATTTAAGCATTTCCAACTATTCTCTATCTTAATAGGAATGAGTTAAGCAATTATTTCCTAAGAGCAGAAAAGGGTGAGAGAGCCTGAAAATAATCCAGGAGGATCAGCAACAGAAAGGAAGGGAGGACAAAGGGGAGACTACTGGAGGCGATTCACCAGCTTCACAATTCTGAATAGGACTTGATCAAAGCATTTATTGTCTTCTCTCCTTCCTCTTCCCCCATCACCCTTCTTTCTATTATTTCCTTCAGTTTCCCTATAAAATAAATGAAAAGTAGGGATTGTATCCCTTCTTCAAAGAGCAAATATGGGGACTGCAGAGTTAATAAAATGGCTGGCGCTCTGGGAAATGTCCTTTACTCTCTTGTTAAAAGTCCTGTCCATTTCACTTGGCTAAAGGAAAAAAAGCACTTTCTCCTCAATGACTATGACAGTAAATAAAAAGATATCAAGAAAATATATATCATTTTAGCCATATGTGCCTTTCTAAGCCCAGAAACTCTCAACTTGCCACTTAATCTTCCTCCCTACAAAAGGATTTCAGGAAACCTATTATCGACTAATCCAAGAGCCTGGGCTTAGAACATGTTGTACACCTGAAACTAATATAACGTTGGATGGTAACTAGACTGGAATTAAAATTAAAAACTTTTTTTTTTTTAAAGAATCTTTTAGCCACAACTAAAACGTTTAGAAAAAAGGAATAGTGTTGTATTAGTTTCAGGTGTACAACATATTCTTTTGATGTTACCCAATGTCTCTAGACCATGAGACTCTAAGTCCTAGAATTGGATTCAGTTTAAAAAATCAGAAATGCTGGGTCATAAGGTAGCTCTATTTTCAATTTTTTGACTCCTGGGTATCTATCCTAAAGATACAAATGTAGTGATCCAAAGGGGCACGTGTACCCGAATGTTTATAGCAGCAATGTCCACAATAGCCAAGTTATGGAAAGAACCTAGATGTCCATCAACAGATGAATGGATAAAGAAGATGTGGTACATATATACGATGGAATACTATGCAGCCATCAAAAGAAATGAAATCTTACCATTTGCGACGACATGGATGGAACTAGAGCGTATTATGCTTAGCGAAGTAAGTCAACTGGAGAAAGACAACTACCACATGATCTCCCTGATATGAGGAAGTGGAGATGCAACGGGGGTGGGAGTTAAGGTGGTAGGAAAAGTAAAAATGAAAGAAGATGGGATCGGGAGGGAGAAAAACCAAAAGAGACTCTTAATGTCATAAAACAAACTGAGGGGGGTGGGGGGAAGAGGGGTTGGGTGAGGGTGGTGGGGTTACATCATATGTTTAAATAAAGCTTAAATAAAGTAAAAAAAAAATCAGAAATGCTACAGTAGTAAAGATCTTAAGAAAGCAATAGTTTGTACTTTTTTCTTTTGTTTCATAACATTATAGAAACTCTTGTGACTAAATCCATAATAAAAAAACTCAAATATGACTTGACTAATATAACCTGATATTCATTAAAATAAACAGAAGCATTCAACATTAACCTAAAATTATCCACAAAGAACAGCACTGTCCAAGATGTACATATCTAGAAGAAGCATGGGCTAACCAGCAGGACCATGTCATTTTTCTCAAAGATTGCTGAAATCTCAAAGACAACCCAAAACCCTGGCTACAGGGTAAGGAACAGGTCTTCCAACAGCATTGTAGATAAAGTGGACAAATGATCATGAACATTGACTGCAAACAGTTTTTCTTTTAACGTACGAATATTAAGTTTGTTAACACTTGTTTTAGAAACTTAAATGGTTATGTCATATTAATCAAAAATAAAACAAGAAAACCAAAAGTGACACCAAGCATTGTTCAGGGAACCCAAAGCAGAGGTGGTCAAAAGGACAGCTGTCATTTTATACAGAGCACAATCAATGTGCTCGATAGCCAATGGATGGACACTGATAAAATTTCAAGGCTATTTTGATAGAAAACCCCAGTGTCTCACAACAGTGGAGCAAAGCTTCCTGACTAGCTAATCTTGATGGGATCAGTTTAGGTAGAGTAGAGAGCTCCTTTTGGAGTTCAGAAAGAACTGAAAGTTAAGCATGAGGTAAAAGGCTGGCTGGACTAAGTGACATTTAATCTTTTGAGATCTAAAAATTATCCTATAAAACATGTGCGTGTCTATTTTCACACTTAGTCATTTCCTCTCTCATATCTTCAATTACTTCCCTCCTTTATGTCCAAACAAAAAGATTTTTCTATTCTTGGAAGGTAAAATCGTGTTTGGATCTCCACCTGAATCAAGCTTGAGTAGGGATTGGCAAAGTTTGGGTGTAAAGGGCCAGATGGTGAATATATTAGGCTTTGTGGGTCATAAGGTTTTCTCTGGCAACCTCTCAGCTGAGCCACTGTAGCACAAAAGTAACCACAGACAAAATATAAACAAACGAATTTGGGTGTGTTCCAACAAAATTTTATCAAATAAAAAATATATTTATAAAAAAAAAAAATAGCAGCCTGCTGCATTTGGTCTGTGGTCTATGGTTTTCTAGTCCCTAAACTAGAATTTTTTCCCCTTTGCTCCCTGGTTGGTACCTCCAACTTCTTTCATTTATGTCCTCCTTAAGCCCTGATGATCTGGTCTTCTTCACATCTTAAAAGCTAGTACTTAATAAGAATTAAATTAAGCAATGCATTGAAGATGATTAGTAGATAATGCACTAAAGATAATGCATATAAACCACCTGTCATAGTACCTAGCACATAGGAAGTACTAATACATATTTGTGTTCATCAAAGTAACCCTGTGCTTCTCATTGCTCCTCTCCTATCTCAGTAAATAACAAAACACTTATCTACTCAGTTGCTCAAGCCAGGCTTTCAGAAATTCACTTTGATTTCTCTCTCCCCTTCCCTTCCTACCAACCATCTAGTCCAACCAGATCCACCCTCATTTCTCCCTCCCCATTACTACCTGGTAGCCCAGATCACTACTACTCTCTTTTGAAAGATCACCACAAAGCTCTAGCAGCTTCTTCCTGCCTCTAATCTGTTCTTCTCTATACTTCAGGCACAAGGACATAGCTCAGTTCCTTCCGCATGCCATACTCCCCCCGAATATACTTATAGATTGTACTGTCTGAGTCTTCAAGCATTAAAAGGGTCCCAAATTGCTTAGAAACAAATTTTGGAAACCAATTCTTCAGTCAACTTAGATCATTGATCTTTCTTTGACTCATAATTTGTTTTTCTGAATTCAACCTATAGTACTAAAGTTTCCTAAGCTTGACATGCATGCCTCTTTGAGTTCACTGAAATGCTACTAAGTCTTCAAATTGAATCACAAATCTCCCAAGAAACCATTTCAAAATCCCATTCCCGCCAGAAGGAACTTGCAGAAATCTTACAGCACTGTGTACTTCTGATGTGTTACCTAACATATCTGCTCTAATAGATCACCAGCTTTTGAGACTGGGTCTATGATTTGCATAATTTTTCAATAGTCTGTAGTGCCTGCACAACACATTTTCTTTATTGGAAGCACAGTTAATCATATTGACTGAGTATCTTACATTTATAGTGCTCAGTGCTAGTCTGATAGTCTATTTAAGTTTTTAAGCAATATTTAAGTACAATGGAATTTTAACTGACCGTATTATATTAAAATGTTTATTGGAAATAGACTGAGACTCAATGGGTACTATTTTAAGAACAAAAAGCAAATCGCACCAAGAACACATAAGAATGAGCAACCATTAAGACCAAGAAGATAAGGCAGATTAAAACTAACTGGCTTTACCTAGTTCTCTCTATTTTTAAAAAGATTTATTTATTTATTTTAAAGAGAGATCACAAGCAGGGGGGAGAGGCAAAAGGAGAGGGAGAGAGAGAATCCTCAAGCCAACTCGCCCCTGATAGGAGGATTCGACACCAGGACCCTGAGATCATGACCTGTGTGGAAATCAAGAGTCAGCCATTTAACTGACAGTGCCACCCAGGCTCCCCTTACCTACTTCTCTTATTCAAAATGAAGGAAAGAGACATACGATTTTACTAATACACATAAATATTCCATGTTTTAAAAGGTCAGAAAAGGGGGCACCTGGGTGGCTCAGTGGGTTAAAGCCTCTGCCTTCGGCTCAGGTCATGATCCCGGGGTCCTGGGATTGAGCCCCGCATTGGGCTCTCTGCTCAGCAGGGAGCCTGCTTCCCCCCACTCTCTGCCTGCCTCTTCTGCCTACTTGTGATCTCTGTCTGCCAAATAAATAAATAAAATCTTTTTAAAAAGTCAGAAAAAAATAAGTATCTTTATATGATATCCTTATATTTTTTCCTTATATATAAATTACACATCCAAGGAATACCATATATGATTGAAAGGATTAAAAAGAGAAATAATTCAGTATGCAAAATCTGTAAGGAAATTTTATTGAAGCTGAGATTGTCTAGCTCAGAAAAGAAGGTTAATTCATATCTGAATATATGAAAGATTATTTGAATATACAAGGAATGTGAACTACTTGGTCTTCAACCCTATAAAATATAAAACAAAAAAGATTTGACTGTAAGTGGGATTAAATTCTAGAACACAATTCAAAGGAGGACCCTGTATAGCTTCAGAATTGTCCATAGTGCTGTATGATTTGGAAAACAGAATTATTATACTTCTTTGAGGAAGGAAAAGATTTCAGTTTTCCATTTTGGTTAGAAATAAGAAATAGACTTTCAATCAAAGAGAACTATGTATTTAGTTATACAGTATGCCATCTTTCTTATTGTTAGTTTCATCTACCATTTTGTTTGCAAAACACAGGTATTTTCATTTGTGTAAAACTATTTTTTAAAGATTTATTTATTTATTTGGGGGGTGCACGAGCTGGGGGAGGGGTAAAGGGAGAGGAAAAGAATCTCAAGCAGACTCCTCACAGAGTGTGGAACCCTACTGAGAGGCTCCATCTCACGACCCCGAAATCATGACCTGAGCTGAAATCAAGAGTCACATGCTTAACCCACTGGGCCACCCAGGCAGCCACCCACCACCCAGGAGCTCCTAAAACTATTCTTATTGTCCTAATTTGGGGGAGAAAACTTTCCAACTAAGCCAATGAACACAGATTCTTAAGTATTCTGGTTTGTTTGGTTTTTTTTAAAGAAATCTATTTCAACAAAGTAAGTAGAACTCTATCCAACTGTCATTTCCATTAAGAAAATTTCACAACTGACTGGTTAGATGAAGAAAAACTCAGTCTGGCTGATATCAAGTCAGAAACCTTTGGTCATCCATCTTCCCTTTGACATAGATATCTCTAATTCCAGTATAAAATGACTGCTGGCAGGAGGAGAATGAAAACAAAAGGGGACAAGCAATTGAGATATTTCAAATATCAATGGGACTGGAAGGCATGTGAGAAGAGGCTGGAGGCTGGTGGCCACTGACTTCCCACCTCTTGCCACTATATATCCTTTGGAAAGAAGGTTTTGGTTGGAAGGTGTTGTAGAAATGTCCGTTATGAGCACAGCCTCCTGGGGTTCTCTGTGGTTTTATATGATTAATTCTGTGTCTTTACACCTTTCTCTGCATTTCATGCTCCTTACCATCAACCTCCTCCTCAGAATATGTCCCCACCTCATCTCAGACTTCTCAGCTCTTGTCCCACTCTGATTTCCTAAGCGATTATGAAGCTTCCAGTAAAAAGCAATGAATCCTCAGATACCCGGAGAAAAGCAAAATGAAAAACAAAAACCACTCTTTGGACTAAAAGCTACAGAAATTACATTTTCCTGTTAATGCAAAACTTTACTGCCTAACAGCATACCAGATCCATTTTCCCACTATTTCAACATGAAGCGCACTTCTAGGTTAAACTAGAATCTATTGTTTCTGTCCCTCATGGCGTTTATACTATACAAATTCAGAACCTATATATATGGTTTTCAAATCTCTTTTCCAAAGGTCATTTGGCTTTCGATTATTTTCAACAGAAAACACAGACACACACACTGACCCCCTTGGGAGATTTGTGGCCCATACTCACAACATGCAGAGATTGCTGAACAAACAGAACACAAAGACAGAAGGGCAGTGTGACATTTTCTACTAATAATGTGCAACATTTTATGCCATTCGACCACCATTTGTTGAAACTCTATGATGTGGGAAATATTTGGTAGGAGCTGGAATGGACAGAAAGAGGAAGCAGACTAGGTTAGTTATCTATTGTGATATTTCATGCCACTTGGTACTTTTCCATCAAGGCCAGCTTTGGAATTTTGACCAATTATTATTTTGTTTTTTTTTTAAGGCCTGTCTCTACCACTGGAACATAAATATCCTACACAGAGGATCCCATTTACTACACGCCATGGAGTAGAAATTCAATAAATATTTACTGAATAAAAATATAATGGTAACATGTTCTAAGTAGTAAGATTGTCAATTTTGAAAAAAATCTTTTTTTAAAAAGATTTTATTTATTTATTTGACAGAGATCACAAGTAGGCAGAGAGGCAGCAGAGAGAGAGGGGGAAGCAGGCTCCCTGCTGAGCAGAGAGCCAGATGTGGGGCTCGATCCCAGGACCCGGAGACCATGACCTGAGCTGAAAGCAGAGGCTTAACCCACTGAGCCACCAGGCGCCTCCCCACCAAAATCTTTTAATGAAAAGGATTTTTTCATCTAGAGCGGCATCAGAGAAAAAAAATGGATTCTACCTCACTGTTTTTTCATTCCACAAAGTCTGCAATACAAAATAGCTTTCAAAGCCCAAGGGGACAATGAGCCCACACGCCTACGTTTTTTTGCAAGTCGGAAAAATGAGCTGATGTTACTCCTAGTAGAATTTTACACTGTTTACCTAGGGCTCTATTAAATTTCCAACAAATACCTGCAACTGTCGCTGGAAATTTTCCTAGTAGGTAAAAGGAATGGGACTCACTTGAAGGGGCGCCTGGGTGTCTCAGTGGGTTAAGCCTCTGCCTTCGGCTCAGGTCATGATCCCAGGGTCCTGGGATCCAGCCCCGCATCGAGCCCCGCATCAGGCTCTCTGCTCGGCAGGGAGCCTGCTTCCTCCTCTCTCTCTCTCTCTGCCTGCCTCTCTGCCTACTTGTGATTCCTCTCTGTCAAATAAACAAATCTTTAAAAAAAAAAAAAATCTACTAGCCCCATTTACCTTTGCAGAATGTATGTTTCTACTCTCACGTTCAAAAACCTTAAAACATTTACTTTTAATGAAACTAAAAGACTTCTTTTCCTTAGTATGTACTTCTCAGCTTACCATTAAACTCTTCATGGTTTCGTTATTTACATTTACTAAGCCTTTACTGATTACTAGCCTGTACAATGCCTTTGGCTATTCACATCTTAAAATTACATGCAATTAAATTAAATAAAACCTACAGTAAATTAAAAGGAGTTCCCTGAGAATTTGTATTTTGAAGAGAAAGTGTTTTCCCTCTAGTGATATGAAAAGAACTAATTATAAAAATGTACTTTTAGCAATAGTGAGGTCACAGAGAGTACCATCTTTGGAGTGAATCCATCTACTATGAAACTTCTGAGTCTCAGTTTTCTGATATGTAAAATGGGAATGACGATGCAAATATCTAAGGTAGTGAAAATTAAAATGAACAAATTCATGCTACTGTTAGTGATGTCCTTAGTAATGGTAAATTACTTTCTGAATTTTATATTTTAAAAAGCTTATATTCTTATAACTGATATGCACTCTGGTCTGATAGTGTAAACTGTGAAGATTTAACATTTATATCTATTTTACTTTACTCCCAGGAAGTATATAATAGGATGGATGTACATGCTAATTTTTATAAAACATATCTACAATATTTCTTGAATCTCCCCATCCTTTCCATCTCCTTCTACTATTATCATTTGTGGTAGGCATAATGGTCCCCAAAGATGTCCATACACTATTTTCTGGTATCTCAAAATATGTTATGTTACATGGCAAAAGGCACATTTGCAGATGTAAGGTTAGGTTAAGGTACTTTGCGGATATAAGATGTAAAGTTAAGGACCTTAAAACAGAGGTATTTATTCTGGATCATCTGAGTTGGCCCAACATAATTATATGAGCTGCTAAAAGCAGAGACCTTTCTCTAGCTGGAGAGGGGAAGCAATGCAGCAAAATCGTTACTTGGAGAGATGGGAAGCACCACAAGAAATATTCAACATGCCACTGTTAGCTTGAGGATGACAGGGGTCATGTGTCAAAGAAGGGACCTCAGTCCTACGAAGGTCAAGTATTGAAACCTGTATGAACTTGGAAATGGAGTCTTCCCTTCAGCCTGCAGATAGATGCCCGGCCTTGATGACACTTTGGTTTTTTCTTTTGAGACACAGAGCAGAAAAACTAGCCAAGATCACCCACATTTCTGACAGAATGGTAAAGCTGCACTAAGTTGCTAAGTTTGTGGTAATTTGTTATGGCAGCAATAGAGCACTGAGTACATCACTGATCAGCCCATCATCTCTGTTCTAAACTGTCTTACTGAATTTGTCTCCTACTATTGATCTCTAGACCTTCTTACTGACAACACCTTTCTAGGTCCGATTGCCATGACCATTTCCGAATCCTGCAGTAGCGTCCTACTGCCAATTCTATGGTTCTGACTCCCTCGTTGGACATTAAGTTACTTATCTAGCCCCAACCTCCACTGCCAGTCTCACCTCCCACTAGGTGTCAAATCTTGCTCTGCTCCTACGTAAACGACATTTCCGTATCTCTGGGTCTACGATCGCCCATGTCTGAAACGTCCATCCCTGTCATCATCATCTTCACAGTTTAAACATTATCCATAACTTAAGGCTTAGATCAACTGTTCCCTTGGCATCAGGGTTGGAAGTGATCATTTCCATGGCTACGCTAACAGCAATATAATAATACTACCTTCTAAACTGATGTTAGTAATGATATTAACAGTAGTAGCTGCCATTTATAAAGAACTTACATATATTAGGCACTGTTTAAGTTCTTTCATGGTGCTCATGAAGGAGGAAGATAGAGTCCATTATTTTCACAGCCAAGGAAAAGGAGGCTTAGAGACGTTAGATACCTTATGCATGTAGCAGAGGTGGGATTTGAACTCTAAAACTATCAAATCTGTTTTCTCCACTCTGCTGCACTTCCTTATAGGATACTTTTTGTTTCTCTTGCTTGTTTTCATCATGTTCCACCTTGTTTTATATCCCCTCTAGCCTAAAATTCCTTTCTTCTAATAGATTTTTCCTGAGAATATAAAGTCTTACTTTATCATTAGGAATAATGATCTGCATTAACAGTGATTTGCACTCTATCTACTTCATCAGTGGCTAATGAAAAGCTGAAATAGGAAAAGAAATTTCAGGTCTACCTTGTTTGCCCCATTGCAGTATTAGAATTACACTCAATCCTCAGTTTTATTGCAGTGATCTTTTCAAGCCACTTGGCCGCTTTCTGGTGGTTCACTAAACTAATGTCTCCAGAAAGGCACATGGCACTGTCAGCCTGACAACCAGACCAACCAAGAACACAGGGGGTTAAGTATGTCCTAAATATGAACAATGCTTAATTTCTTCTTTGTCTTTTAGGTTAAAAAATAAAAATAAGTTCTATCAGTTTCTTTCCTTTTCCCCAGGGAACTTAATCATGCATCCCTTAATCATGCATGCAATGAAAAGTACATGAGCTTTTCATTGAAGAACACTACATCTGAAACTATACCAGACATAAAGACACATAAAATAAGAAAAAACAGTCTAGCCAGGAAATAGACAAATAAATAAATAAATGATGCAGTTACTAAGTGTTATCATTAGAGTAAATATAAAGTCCTGTGTCAGCTTAGAAATCACAAAATGAAAAGAAGAGAGCATAGATTCCTGAGTGGCCACAGGTCATAACAGCTGATCTCTAAGCTCTGAATCCAACATCTTCAACCAGCTCAGTCATTCCCACAAGGATCCTGTCTGTCAATCGGAAGAGCAAAACTCTTTTTATACTTCATTTCCCCCAAGCTACAGATCTATTTCTTGTTTTTCTCTAAGATTTTTATGTATTTATTAGACAGAGAGAGTAAGAGAGCACAAGCAGGGGGAGCAGCAGAGGGAGAGGGAGAAAGCAGGCTCCCTGAGAGCAGGGAGCCCGATGCAGGACTCGATCCCCCGATCCTGAGACCATGACCTGAGCCAAAGGCAGATGCTTAACCAACTGAGCACCACAAACACCCTGCTACAGTCCTATTTCTACATTTCCTTTTTTATCAAAATGCTGGAAAGAGCTGTTTCCATCTATACTGTCCAACTCAATAGTCACTAGTCACACATACTTATTTACATTGATGTTAATTAAATCAGAAATGCAAAAAAATGGAAAATCAGTTCCTCAGTCACAGTAGCGCATTTCAAATGCTCAGTAGCTATGTGTGGCTATTGCTACCATACCATATTGGATAGTACCGGTTCATAAAAATGCCCACATTGCCGTGAGTTCTATTGGACAGTGCTGGTCTAGACCACACTAGAGTAAGAATGAAGTCTCCAGATCCATAGCGCCTGGATCCAAATCACAACATGTACTCTCACTACTTGAGTATACGTGGGACAGTTATTCCCCTCTGCTCACTTTGGTTTTCCCATCTGTAAAATGAGGATAGTAGTAATTATTTCTTGCTTCAAGCGCATTATTGTAGGTTTAAATGACTTGCATGTGAAGTGCTTAGAATAGTGCCTGCACACAAAAGTGTTCAATAAGTATTAGATATTCTTATTTTTATTCTTGATATTCTTCTCATTGACTCTACCTTACCTCCCATTTTCCTCCTGCACCAATAAGGCCTGCCCATCACTACAAGGTTTGTCAAGGTTTACCAAACTCCCCATCTTGCCAAGTCCAATGGTCAGTTCTCAGTCTTCCATCTTATTTGACCTTTCATCTTACTTGTCAGAAGCACTTGACACACTGGATAATCTGTCTTAAAATACTTCCTTCATCTGGTGACCAAGATCCCATATTCTTTCCTTCTCTTCTCTTTCTCTCTCTCTCTTTTTAATGGCTGCTCTTTCTTGAGCCTTCTTTGATGAATTCTCTTCTGATTTTCCAATGTTGGAGTATCCCTGAGCTCACCCTTTAGTTTTCTTCTTGACTGAAGTTACCTTAAGTAATTGTATCTAGCGCTGTGGCTTTAAATACTACCTGTGACCACTCCCACATCACATCCTGTCTTGACCTACTAGGCTCTGGACTCATATCCAGCTAACCATGTAACAACTCGCTTACATGTCTAGACAGGCATCTCAAAATCAACATGTCTAAATTAGAGCTTTTGATTCCCCTGTGAGGCTGAATTGACTATTGATAGCTTAAGCCTACAAAATGATTTTAACTTTTCAAAGCATTTTCTTATGCATTTAAAAATATTATCTTTAAAAAAGCCTTGTTAGTTTTGTCAGATGAACATTCTATGACTCAGGTATGTCAGGTAGGTTTTTAAAGAGGTCATAGTTGATTATCTTATATAACTCAAAGTTAGCAATGGAATTCAAATGTCCTTGTTATTTCCATGTGTTTTCTGCTAAGTTACAATGCCAGCAAGTCATATCTAATCTTTAGAAATGGTGACGTTAAAGGCGAGTTTCCAATTAACAGGCAAAGCAGCACACCAAATGGCATGGCAGAAGACAGCTATGAATTAGGGGCCATGCATCCTGTCCAATATACCTTCATAAACGGTTTCTCTTTTGACAGTTACTGTTTACATATGATTGCAATGGTATCATCCAGAATAATTTCACTATCTTTTAGAAAGATCCCATTTTGCTGAGTATTCTACTCTTTAGAAAGCAAGTAAGCAGTCTTGTCTGAAAACCCATTCTGGTTACAGTGATATTTATTTTTACGATGATAAATACCATCTTTGTTCTCCATGTGTCCAGCACATAGTAGGTGCTCAATATTTATCCAAAAACCCTGAACCAGTGGAAACAATTATTTAGTTTAACACCACATATTTTCTAACTTATATAAAGTTATGAATATCTGTTTTAGGTTTAGGTTCTGTATTTTTTTCATTTCTAGGCTTTATTTTTAGAACAGTTTTCAGGATATAGGTATTTGTAAGTTTTAAGGGAAAAAATGCAATGAATTTCTAACTGCTAGAGATATAGAGGTTTAAAAAAAAAACCTCAAAAGGCCACCATCTATCATGTAACATAGCCAATTATGTATAAATATTGGCAATTTAAAAAATCATTGAAATATATTCTCTATGCCCATAAATTAAATTTTTATTTGTATATTAAAATGTAAAATAACATTTTGAAACACCAAATGAAAAATTCCTGTCAATAGTCACATTGAACATAGTGAGATACAACCATGATATAAGGAAAACCATCAAATAACTATTTCAATATGATATTATTATATATGGCTCAGATTCCAAAATTGCTGTTATCATTATATAAAATCAAGAGTAGTCGGGTCCAGGAATTTAATGTGTCCTTAAATTCTTTTGGATTGCAGATTTTTGTCTTGATTTCTGTGTATAAGAACCCTAGCAATTCAAACATAAATGAGATTTCACCCATTTGCTTATAATTTATTTGCTGTAAGAGAAACACCATATTACATGCTTTTGTTTGTTTGTTAAGTAGAAGATATGTTATTATTTCCAAGATACCAGGGATTTAATGTTTAATTATCAACAACCATTTGAAAAGCCATTTCTTTGACTCACAAATTTCTTAATTGCTAGCTGTGGCTTTTCTGAGCAGAAGTAGGAGTGCTGTATCTAATTTATTTTTGCAGATGTGATTTAGAAACTGAATTTTCAAGTAGCAAAGCTCTGAATATCTTCACTATCAGCAGAAAATTCCTCCATCCCTGCTGCTGGAGAATATTGCTGCTTGAAGTTTTCACAGGGAAATAAGTAAGAAAATTGATACTACTGGTAAATGCTGCTTACAACCTGAAAAAGAAGTTAGGTCATCAGCAATAAAAGATCTATATTATTCACACAAAAGAGGAGGTGTCATCTTCATCACGGTACCTTGCTGAGAATGAAAATTCATTTGGCTGGTTCCCTCTGGAGGAACCTAAGAAAAGCAAGGATTTCACAGAGCAGATCCTCTTTGCCAGGGGTCAGCCACTGGCAATCCAGCTCCCACAGCTTAACTCCTCCCTGAGGAGGAAAGACCTTTTGTGCCTCTCAAGAACACGGGGCCGGGTTCACTTCAAAGAAGGCTCATTTGTCACTGAAAAACAAATTATTGCTTTATCTTCAGAAAGGTTAACAGGTTTAAAAAGACCCCCTATCTCTCTGGAACGTGTCATCTTCCACTAATGACTGCAAGATAACGAGCAGGAGAAAAGAATATGTACTTTAATGACAACTCACATTTCGAAGTCAAAAGTAACATAAAAATGCCTACCCGTTTGGCTGAGCTGAGAAGCGCTGCGACTTTTCCGGGAGAGGCCAACGATAGCTACCATTTTGGCCCCGATGCTAGAGCGCCGCTTTTTGCAGCCGGTGCCCAGCGCGCCCACCGCCGTGTCCGACTGGCTGCCGTCCGTCTTCTCCAGCGAGCACATGTCTCCACTGATGCTGGTGCTTTTGGTCATGTTCTTGCCAGGGATGCCCATTTGTCTGCTTTGCATTTTGGATGTAAAGACACTGTAGGCCGATGGATTGTTAAAAGGGAGGGCAAGAGTGAAAAGGAAAAGACAGAAAATGTATTTTAGATGAAACGTCCGGAGTCTAACTACATGAGACATTTATGGGACCTATTTTTAGGGATTAATCATGTTCAAGTACCACTGGTCTTGAATGGGCTTTAGGATTCAGGGTCAAGCTCACGCAACTATGGAAACTAATACTCGTGGTTTCATTTCCGCTGTCATAGAAGGCACTGGTTTGCATGGCCACGGAGGGAAAAAGAAATATTCACAAAAAATCAGAGGGCTTATTTAAGATAATATACTGTCCTGCAAGGGCAAGTATGCTGCAGAGAAAGCTGTACAGCAAAGGAAGACGTTTCCAAAAGCATTCTTCTCCAGTCTGCTTTCCTATTGCCTTCAAAAAGAAATTACATGAGTGGGAAAATTCTTCAAAAAAATTAAATAAATAAATAAAAATAACAGCATCCACGGCTAAGAGTGACCCTTCAACGTTAAGTTCTTCTCTGTCTCATAAGCTTTATGAGTTATCTAATAATAGTTAAATTTTCTAATAGAGATTGATGTTTTCATTAGTTTTGAATTAAAAATAAGTTATTTCACTTAACAGAATTTCACATTTACTGATTTCTATTCTCCAAAAACAAAAAAAAGGAAGATTTCCCTCTTGCATTCATTTGTAAGAAGGAAACCTCATGATCAGATCTCTAAGAGAGGCAGGCAGAGGCAGAGGGAGAAGCAGGCTCCCTGCCGAGCAAGGAGCCCGATGTGGGACTCGATCCCAGGACGCTGGGATCATGACCTGAGTCGAAGGCAGCCGCTCAACCAACTGAGCCACCCAGGCGTCCCTAATTTTTATTAAGTAATATGGGCAACAGATAGAATAAGGCTAAAGCCCTTCAACATGTGCCATATAAACGCTTAACAGCACCAGTAGAATTTATATTTATAGTTATAAATTTATAAACTTTTGAAATTAAAATGTCTACATCTCTTTAGGATAGCCAGCGTTAACACAATGGACAGCAGACTGCACGGAGAGTGAGGAAATCCAGGTTTGGTCTTTGGCTATCTCATCTGGGAGAGTTGTTAGCCTTTTCTGAAACTTAATTTTCTCACTTAATAAATGAAAAGATGTAAGTAAAGCACTAAACGGAATGCCAGCCACGTAAGATCTCCAAAAATTAGTCTCCCCCACCTTCTCCTCATTATCACCACCATCAACACCACCGCTGCCATTGTCCATTCAGCAGACATTAAACATCTTAAACTGGAGTTTCTGCAAGATTCCCTCTAACTATGATACGCTTTGCTGCCCTGTGATATTTCTTATCCCACAGATCCTGGGCAAATAAACACAGAAATGCAACATACAATTTTCACTGTATGTTGTCATCAGAAAAGCCTAGAAAAGTTAAAGTTTAGTTGAAACTAAGGCTTTCAAAAGAATAACATGCTCCATATAACATGTCAGAAAAACCCAGTACTCCTGTGTCACGGAGGCATCTTTCCCTTTTTGAAAAGAGCCTCTTAAGTTATTCCCACCCACGGAAGAGAAAGACATACTCACAAAATATTGCTTAATGTACCTTACGATTTTTGCATTTTAATTTTCATGGTTGGCTATTAAAGCCATAAAGAACTCATCCAAAATTAAGCAGGATACAATAAAATACTAACCAGAACTGATAAATCAGTTTGTAGATAAATATTTTAATGACAGTTTGGTTTTACAGAGTATATTCTCTCTAGCCTAACAACGTGGATAATGCATTATCTGCAAAAAAAGGGTTATTTGCAGATGGATCTACTCTTCATCTTCTAGAACCTTTGAGATCACTAGGGATGAGTTTTGAACAGCTGCCCTCCAGTGCTGTGTTTTGACGAGAGGGAGACTGAGGCTAGGGTATTGCTACCGGTTTCCTTGACTTTTCCTGCTCTTTATCACTTAAAACCACAAGCAAACAATGTTGTAAGCAAACAGGCCATTAACCAAAACTTTTAAAGCTTTATGACTCTTGATTCCTGAAATACTTTGCAGTAAAAAAATCTGCAAACATGGGTGATCATTTGGAATACTCCAGGTGATTAAGAAAACACAGATCCAATACATTGTCAATCACAAAAGAGAGTATTTCTAAGAGTCTGGTAAATTTCCAGTGCAGCTGGTAGGTCTCAGTGATGGACTTCTGAAGGGTGATCTGGCAATATGTATCAAAAGCCTTTAAAAAAGCCCAGAGGAGCTTTTAACCTCTCTATTCTACTTTTAGGTATATCCTAAAGGAAAACTTAGGGACGTGTACAAATTTAGCAATAATATTTACCGCAGAATTGATTATAATAACAATACACTCATACACACAAGGGAAAATCCCATAAATGTCCAATAGTTGAGGGTGTTTAAATAAGTTATGTTCATCAATAAAGTAGAATGTATCTTTGAAAATAATATTGTAAATAAGTATTTACTGACATAAAAATGTCCTTGATATGGGGGGGTGGGGAAGAAGTAGATATTTGCAGCCTACTTTGGGCTGGCTCTCACACCAAATATGGATTTACCTTACTGCTAGGGGACACAGATAAATCCAAACCCTGGAGGCTATCCATTCTCTCAATTATCTATCTATCGTCTATTCTTCCTAAACTAGGTAGTTGGAGAAACCTGGATTTCTGAAATGATCTATCATTTCCCTGTACAAGGGGCAAATAAGTAGAATATAAAAAAATAAAATTATGTGTTCAGAATGTTTCTGTTCTTATGGGGAAAAAAAGTATAGATGTATACAGCAAAAGATCTAGAAGGATATACTGTGCACAGTGCATGAAAAATAGTTTAAATTTTCTCTGGTTGGTAATTACAGTTTTTAAAAATGTTCTTTTTTTTCTATTCCCCCCCCCAACATACATGGCAATAAGAAAAAAAATTAAAACAAATGAAAAGAGCAATCAAGGACTAACATACCTTTTTCTTTTAGATAGTTCAAGTTATTCAATCCACATAGTTCATTCCGAGGGCTAAAGGTATAGCATGGCTTTCAAGCTAATCCTAAGAGATTACCATACAAAAATGTTGGGTGTTGATATAGAATGTTTAGTTCTAGAAAGAGATGCAGCCACTTCTACATATCTAAATATTGTTTTCATCTTTTCTAATTTTTACTTTAGAAAAACAATGAAAAACTTTATACATTTAGTACTCTCACAGTCATATATGTGAAATTGCCAATGCAAGTGGTCTATTTTAGGACATAACTATAAGTGTTGAAATTGTATCTTGAAATATATTTTTAAAAGGGAAATTTAGTATTGTCAATCATTAGGAGAAAGGCAATGAGCAGCAAGTGAAATATTTGTAGATATTCCTCAATTCCTCAATTGTATGAGAGTATGGGCACAAGAGTAACATTGTAAATAAAAAATATAGTCATGTCAAAACAAATACTTCATCATATTGAGAGCTGGGAAGATGGGCAGGAGGGACTTAGCCAAAGTGTTAGAGACGGGGGTGATTTCAGAACTTTGTGGTCTGAACGACAGCTCAGCCCAGCAGCTGTTACAGTGTGCAGCTCAGGAACAGGACAAATACTTCTGGGTAGGAAGCAGGCAGAGATAATTCCAGGAGTGGAAGTATTTATAATGTCTGGGGCTAGAAAGTGGTGCTAGAGAAGGGCCTGCAGGCCTCAAAAGGAAGGAGACAATAGTAATAATGGTGGAATGGGAAAAGGGCACCCAGTGAGACTGGCCAAGCTCTCAAACAGTATGGCACCTTGAAGGGTTTGATTCCTTTTCGTTCCCATTGTTGTGTTTCTGGAAGCAGGTGCCAATGGCTAACCATGTACCTATCACAGTGATAACTCATACTTGATTGCACCAGTTGTCAGTCGTTGGGCAGATGCCTGAATTATAGTGTCATTTCTTGAATTCTGGCATGTTCCTTGTGTGCGGGAAAGAGGGGTAACAAACTCTGCTCCTGTCTTAATTTCTCTTAATTAAAAATTTTCTCCATATTAAATACTATGGCTTTCCTAAAATGTGGAACTTAAAAATTATTAATACCCTAATTTATGATTTAATAGGTTTTATTTCACTTACTCAAGTGACCATCTACAATTTTAGGCTTGGAAAGTAGTGATCATCTATTCAACAAATGTTTATTTAACATCTATCACCACAAGGATAAAGATAAACACATGATATGACATAGTTTCTTTTCATTAATTTGCTGGCAAGTATCAGCATGAGAAATGCAAATATGGCTACATAATGACAGGGTCTTCTTTTATAACTGAAATTCTAGTGACCAACTCTAACAACAAGAAAACTTAAGTTAACAATTCAAATAAAATCTCTCTCTGAGGAACATATAAAAACTGAGTTTCCTATACTAATTCTTTGATTTCTGGAAATGACACAAATTTAAAATTCAGTATTTTTAGTATTACTGAAGTATGATTTATAAATGCATTCAATTAATAGACCATAATTTATTAGTATAGTATCTGAATGTATTAGAGGGGATGTGTGTTTATCTACGCCACAAAGTTGATATGCAGAGTTAGGGAGGAATAATTAGCTAATTAACGAAGTATTTTTAGCCAAAAATATCTGCCTTGATGAGAGCCATTAGTCACAGAGCTGGGTTTAAAGTTCAGGTCTGGGGTCTCAGGGAAGGAAGAGGTCTCAGGGCCTCAGTGTCAACAGAGCAGATCGCTGCTTACTTAGAATAGTTTAAGGAGCCCCAGGAAGTCCTGCAAGCTCCCCAGTTCCCCTACCAACTTCTTGTTCATGCCTAAAGTTCTGCTTTATTAGATTTCTTTATTAAAAAAAAAAAAGATTTTATTTATTTTTTGACAGAGAGAGATAGCGATTACAGGAACACAAGCAGGGGGAGTGGGAGAGGGAGAAGCAGGCTTCCCACTGAGCAGGGAGCCCGATGTGGGGCTTGATCCCAGGACTCTGGGATCATGACCTGAGCCAAAGGCAGACACTTAACGACTGAGCCACCCAGGCGCCCCTAAATACAAAACAAAACAAAGCAAAACAAAACAAAACAAAATATTCTTTAAGGTAAAAAAAAAGATTTCTTAGTTTGAGGCTTGATCCTTTTTCACATGTCACTACCACTAGGATCTGATCATTCATTTAAAAGATATTTATTTTGTACCTACTATGTGGCAGTTCTTGGAGTCAGAAGTACAGCAGAGAAAGAGAGAATGTCCCTGTTCCCATGGTGCTTTCATTCAAATCATCATGGGGAAAGACAATAAACAAGTAAATAAAGGCCAATTTCAGATGGTGATATGTGATTTGAAGAAAATAAGGTAGAATAAAATGATTAATGGGGACTGGGAAGTTTGGGGGAAGAACAACATTAGCATGGTCAAGGAATGCCTATCTGAAGAGGAGACAACTAAGCTGATCCTGAATGATGAAGCCAGTCATTCTAAGGAAGGGCACGGAGAGGGGAGCAAGTGCAAATATCCTGAGGCCAAAACAAGCTTGGTTGTTAGAGGGAATTTATGAGACCAGTGTTAATTGAATGAGGTGAAGGTGGGGATATTGACGTAAGATGAGGTCAAGAGAGAAGAGGACCTGGAATTGTTGGGATCAATGTATGTCCTGTCCTAATTACCCCTATTGAGCTGCCTGTTCAGATAGTATATCAGAGCGACCCTAAGTCTGTGCGGACTTACACTGCACAGGTGGTGGCACCAAGAAACCTGGGCTCCAGACCAATATTTTATCTCTAAATATACCATTAAAGACCATTTTGAAGAGAACATGACTATCTTCTTTAAACATTGACAAATTTATGAAGGCTAAATCATCAAAGATATCAGGAATATTCATTTACTAACTGGAAATTCCTAAATTTATTTAAACTCTTAAGTCTACCTATATATTAATCCTTCACAGTTCCTTAATTTTATAAGTTCTCCATCAAATTGCTGAGTATCGTATCTCTACCACCACTTTAAGAATGAAGAAACTTATTTTAAGAAAAAAATTTAAACTTAATACTTTACAAATCTTAAGTCTATGTTTCTCTCTGTCACACAGTGATCATGGTTTCTAATAATTTATTTTGCCTATCCTTATATGATCATTTTTCAATCTTTTGTTAAGTTAGCTGTGTTCTGTCTCCCTTAAAAAATTAAACACAAAAACTACCCTTAGAGTACATATATTTCTATCACGCCACTTGCTTTCACTATTGATTAAGATAACAATTTATAAAGAAATTTTATATAAGAATCACGATTTTAAAATGTTTTCATTATAACATGTATCTTATAAAACCTACTCCTCTTCTCTGATTTCAGCTTCTTCTTTACAAGGGTCCTCAGTGCCAAGAGCCAATTTATATTTTGTTCCTTTCTCTCCTTGAATTTTTAGGCCTGCACACATTTCTGGATTCAGCTAATTTACATACAGTACACGTTCTTGCCGCTAACTAATTGATTCCATTAGCAAATATCTACTGTGTTATACCCACTTGTGTTAGGTCCTAAAGGAGCAAGTGGGGGCTGAAAGAGTGTCTGAGTTCCATCTTCCTGCTCCGTGGGGCCAGAACTGATGGGAAGAGAGCTTTTTGCTCTGCACACAACAGGAGAATTTTCTCTAAGTGGTTTGTTCGAAACAAGTGTCTTTCTAACAATCTAACCAGGGGAACACCTTTTTCTAACTGGTGCTAAGGCTCCATTTAGCCTAGAGTACCTTTGGCACGGCAGTGAATAAAAACAATGAATGAGGAACAGTCATTATTTAAGAAGCATATACTTTAAAATGCAAGTAAGAGGAGAAATGCTTATGCAAGTTAGTTTTAAAAATGTTATAAGTATTAGAGAAAATCTTGCAGTACTAGGAGATTTCACTAGAGGGAAAGAGACTATTAAAAATCAGAGTTCTGGAAAGTTTCATGGGCCTGGGTCTTGAATATTGAGTAAAAGTGATCACGTGTAGAGAGAAAGAAAAAATATTAAAGAGAAGAGAATATTATGCATTAAATGCAGAAAGAACATGCCATGTTTTGGGGATGAGTAGTGCAGTTTGGCTGAAGTAAGATGTTATAGGCTAAGAGTAGCAGAGGTTAAGTCCAGAAAAGCAGATTAGACTCACGTTGTTATATGGATTCCTGTAAAAAGAGTCACTGAAGCTGATGGTGCTAGAGAATAACACACAAATGATAAATAAGGAAGATTATGTAACATAGTGAGGGGAGTCATTAGGCTGTTTACTATATTATGTTCTCCTCCTTGCAGGTAGGGGCAAGGTAAGGTTATCTTTCCTTACTCCATTGAGGCTAGAAGTGATCTTTTGACTTGTTTTGACAAGTGAAATGTTAGTGGAAATGATTCACTTTGCTTCTGGGAGGATGCATTTAATTGATGGTGATGAGCTCCAAACTTGTCTTTCCCTCTGCCAGAGGAAGACGGGGGCTGCTATCAGACCCTGAGTGACTACAACGGGGAGAAACAACTTGCATTGGTTAATGTCACTAGGAATCAGGGTTTATCATAACAGCACAATCTCATCTGTTTTGACTAACAAATAGGATGGAATAAAGGAGATTGGCTATAGGAAAATCAGTTAAGAGTTTATGGAATAATCTGGGGGAAGGAGAGAAAAACCCAGGCTTCTATATTGCTCTTACTAATAAAAAGCAAAGGCTAATGTCAAAGTTATTTGGAAGGAACCATCAGTATAGCTTAGTATTTGAATCTGGGAATAAGATGTAGTAAAAGCTCAAATTAGTAAGCATTTACCATATGCCAATGGCTACTCTAAGTGCTTTATATGAATTAACTCACAACAACTTTTTTGGAAGAGGAAACTAACACCCTTAAAGAGCTTAATGTTTGCCTGCGTAGTGATGGTTTAGGAAGTGATCACCATGGAACCAATGGAATTTTCAGATGGAGAGAGAGATTCAATGGGAGGAAGCCGCACACTTAGGACAAGGGCCCAAGGGAAAAGTCAGGGCTAAAGAGATGAAGTGAATAAATATTAATTGAACAGGAGAGGAGAGAAGAAGTTAGGAGGCAGCTTATGTAGGGAAGCTAAATGTATCAAGAAATGTTTGAGGAGGGGCGCCTGGGTGGCTCAGTGGGTTAAGCCTCTGCCTTCGGCTCAGGTCATGATCCTGGGGTCCCGGGATCGAGCCCCGGGTTGGGCTCTCTGCTCAGCGGGGAGCCTGCTTCCCTCTCTCTCTGCCTGCCTCCCTGCCTACTTGTGATCTCTCTCTCTCTCTGTCAAATAAAAAAAAAAGAAAGAAATGTTTGAGGAGATACTCTGCAGAATACTTACAAAGGTTAGGGAGAAAAGGAGTGACAGAGGAATAGAGACCCATTCTCAGAAATAACAAAAACAGAATAGGGTTAAATCCCATAAAAGACAAGAGAAGGATGAGTTCACCAATGTTGAGGTGGTCAAGTGATACAAAGAATTAATTAGTAGGAACATTAAGAAAGCTCTAGATTTGGAACTTTCAAGGACACAACTGGCCTTTAAGAAAGCAGCTACTGAAATAGAGATCAAATTCAGTTTCCAAGAAGTTGACAAAGGAACTTGATGGAATGGAGAGGAAGCTATTAAGGTGGAGGAGACTATGTTGGACAGATTTGCAATTGAAGAGAAAGAAAGAAATGGTAAACTCACGGGAGTACCCAAATAGAACAGTTATGAATATAAGGATTATCAGTATATTATTTTTTTTAAAGGCAAAATCAGAAGAACTTGAGAGAGAAAGATTAAAAAGCCAAAAATTGATACAAAATATGTCTTCAAAATGGAGAAATATATGGGTTTAACAACTCAAGTGAAAAAGTTTGATTTAGTACATTAAACTTCTTTGTTTCTTTGCTCATGAGCCTCCTTTTCCTAACCCAGCACATGAGGAGGCTAGAGATCATGAATAGACTTTAACCTTCACATTTTTACCTCTGTTAATCTGGTTTTTAAAATTAATTCCTTTCAAATTTTCATGGTTCCTTTTCTCTTTCTTTTTAATTCAGCTATTGTTCCTCCCAATTATCCTTGGTATATGATTTTGAAGCAGTAACATCTTCCTCTTCATAAGTGTTCAGGATAAACTCCCCAATTCTAACCCACCAATTCATTGTATATATCGTCCCCTTAAATTGTCCTATTGTTTCATCTCTATTTTTCAGCTAACACAATTATTTCTACATGCAAATATTTCAGGCAGGAATAGACTTCCCCCTAATTCATTTTCATTTCAGCTTCTTCTGATTTTACCGCATGATTCCACAGTATTTGCCATATCTATAAAAGGTCCATGACAAATATCAGAAGGTACCCTCACTGACCTGTAACTTCAAGCATCAATTTATATTTTCACCATTCTTATCAGTATCAAAGGAATAATAATAGTTAAGATTTTGTGAAAATAAAAAAAAATAGACTGAGAGCTTTGATTTATTCTTGCTAATCATCCAACTCTGTAAGTGTACTAACTTTGTAGGGTATTTGACAAATGATGACTGTTCCACACTAGTGAAATGATTACACTACATAAAAACTGACATTATGTTTCTAAAATTAAATTGAAAGCTAAACCATCATATGAAAATATTCTTGGACTATAACTTACCCACATCATATCATACATTATGAAAACATTCCTGGACATTTTTACCCATATAAAATGACTAGATGTGCTTCAAAATGTATAAATGGCTATATATTAAGAATATTACTTCTCCAGACTATAAAGTACAAAATATATTAGTCCCATATTTTGAAAAATATTGGATACTTTAATTTTTTGAAAACTTGATTACAAATCAAATCCAAATTTTAACTACTTCTCTTTTATAATCACATTGTATGTATCATTTCAGAGAGTGAGAACATGCTTTAAACTTACATATCTTGATGAAATCTAATTACTCATTATCTATGTAACTACCATAGCTAATCAAATCAATCTTTCAAATTCACAGAAGACTCTACCAGAATTTTTGGAGTCCCATGGAATTAAAAAAAACCCAAGACTCATTCTAGAATATTTTTCCAAGAGGCCAAATACATATTACCCATACGTTATTCTTTTATATTTGGGAACAGTGGTACTTTCATTCAAGTTGTGTTATGTTTTCCTTATATTTGTCTGACAATGACCTTAAAAAGACAAGTGGTTTCTTGCCCTTTTACCTTTCTTAGTAATTGTTAGAGCCAGATAAAATGATTGGTAGGGCACCACTGTTCCATGTTCCTGAAACCGGTGGCTTTCTGTCACATTATTTTTATTTTTTTATCTTTTAAAGTATTTAATTTATTTATTTGACAGACAGAGATCACAAGCAGACAGAGAGGCAGGCAGAGAGAGAGAGGAGGAAGCGGACTCCCTGCGAGCAGAGAGCCCGATGTGGGGCTCGATTCCAGGACCCTGGGATCATGACCTGAGCCGAAGGCAGAGGCTTTAATCCACTGAGCCACCCAGGCACCCCTGTCACATTATTTTTCTTAATGAGCTCTGAATTATTGCTTGCAAAACATAGCCATTTTTTACCATCTATCTTCTTTACAGCAGGGCTCAGGAGCCTGGGCCACAGGATTTGGAAATGTCAGGGAAGAGAAGCACATTGGCACATTATGCTCTCTGAGACAGTTTTGTTAACGGTTATCAGGTCCCTTGCTCCTGCAGGAGAAAATTAGGGCTCTGGGCTTAGAAATAAAAGAACAAGAAGGAGTCTTTCCTTCAATAGTACACACTACAGGCCACAGTTACAGATTTAAAAATATCTAAACAACAAAGCTCCAAGTGAGAATTTTTTTTATAGTTCTTAATTTAATTTTAGTGGGGATTAAAAATCATCTAAAGATTATATGTGTGAGTGCATATGTGCATATGTATGTGTACTGTTTATATTTTTTATTTTCAGTATATTATTCCTCTCCTATTTCTATCAATTGATAGTTCATGACCTTGAGCATATTTTTTTAATCTGTTCTGAGCTTTTAGGTTTCTCATGAATTTATTACATACCATCTACTTGAATGGAAGCTAACTGCATGGGGCAAGGACATTACCTCTTCTGTTCACTGCTCTATCCCAGGTTTTAAAATAATGCCTGGGGCGCCTGGGTGGCTCAGTTGGTTGAGCAACTGCCTTCAGCTCAGGTCATGATCCCAGAGTCCTGGGATCGAGTCCCACATCGGGGTCCCAGCTCCATGGCGAGTCTGCTTCTCCCTCTGACCTTCTCCCCTCTCATGCTCTCTCTCACTCTGTCTCTCTCTCTCTCAAAATAAATAAATAAAATCTTTAAAAAAAAATAATGCCTTCTGCCTGGTAAATATTCAGTAAATATTTATGGAATACAATGAATTAATTCATCTAATAAAAATAATATTCTCACAAGTTTGTGATGAGGTTAATGAAATAAAATACAGCATTTAGCACAATGTCTAGAATATGGTTAAGATATGTTAGCTCTAAATTATATATGTTTACAATTAAATAGGGACATTGAGGCTTTAATAAGCACAGAAACTTAAACTTGCTAGATTTATTTGAAGAAGCAGCTAAGTTCTGTGGTCTCATAGAAACGGTCCCTCAGACTTCATGCAGGTAAACAATTCCCATACCTTCAGTCATTTCAAACTTAAAAAGATTGTGTTTCAGTTAAAATATTTATAAGATGACCTTGTTATACAGATATTAAATTAATAATGCATTTACAAGTAAATTCAATTTAACAGACCTTTACTGAGTAACTATACCTTGGGCACTCAATGAAATGGTATACACAATCTATGTGGATAAATGTACTCTTCCATTTTGTTCATAAACAAGGATTATAATGGGAAATTCTCTTTATTCTACTTACAGATTATCCTCCTGAAAACACTCTGAAACTCCAAAACTCAGACTTTACCATGAGCTCCCTTTTGCCTGGAAAGAATGCCAATTTAAGTGCTAGTTTATTGCTTTTAGCTAATTGTTATTAAGATTGTAAAAAAATGCTCAGTGAGCATGTCAGTGAGGCATAGTGAAAGACAAGGAAGAGGTCATCAAAAAGGAGTCACCACTTAGCTTGTGGCAGAAGAGTGCCCGTGAAACATTATTTTCTCAAGTTTGTTTTGAAAACTAACAGCCAAAACTTAAGTCAAGGATATTATTCTTTCCATTATAGAAACTAATACAGTTCCAATTTCAAATGAATTTTGTGATGTCAAATGCTAGCAAATAATGCGTAATAATGGAAATAAATATCTATTCATCATAATGGAATAATGAAGATAAATAGAATTTAAGCAAATTGTAATTGTCATATCTCAAACATTTTACTCTTTTACATTTATAAGCGACTTTTGCTTTCATGGATATTTCTCTCAGTTGTTTTTCTTTAATGAATATAACCTGCCACTTAAACTCATGTTTGAATGAGTAAATAATGAGCTGCAAGTACAAAAAAATAAATACAAGGTATTCTTCACCTTGACATTTCTTACAGAATTCAATTATAAGCATAAAATAAGCATATATTGTTATTATGTATTATATTGCACTGAATATCTATTTTACAGTAGAATTCTGATTTTTAAATATTGAAACCAAGAATGTTGTTAATTGACATTAAATGGAGACCCTAAATTTTTAATTTAAATATGTAAGTTGTTTATTAATTTTTATTTATTAAATGTTTCTTAAATTGTACTTGATTAAATACTTATATTCAGAAGTTCTTATGTTCCAAAAATGGAAATTATAAATCCTCAGAAATTTCTTAATGATTATGTTTTGGATTATTACACAATGGAGCCATCAAGCTGCCCAAGATTTACCATGAGTCATTTAAAGTCAGATTTATATAAATAAACACAATTATGCCATTTTTCAAGTAGTCACCTATAAAAGTGGAATACAAAAAAACTGTGGCTCTAAAAGAAGGATTGCCAATCAAATTGTTGTACATACAAAGACCAGGCTGTGTACTAATTTGACCGCTAGTCTATTTCCTTTAAGAAACAACAACTACTACTACTATCCTTCAGTTCTTCTTTCCAACAAATACATATCTTTCCTAATCAAGATTTCTTAAACTACAGTTCTCTCGGGAGAAACCACAAAGAGCAGAACTTCGTTCGAGTATTTTACTTTCTGAATTATACTTCATGAAGGTTTCACATCTGCACCGTCCAGTGCTATAGACACTAGCAACATACGGCTAATGAGCACTTGGAATGAGCTTCATCCAAACTGAGATGTGTTGCAAGTGTAATATACACACTGGTTTAGAAGTCTTAGTATACCCCTCTCCAAGATAAAATATACCATTTATTTTTTATACAGATTAAAATTTGAAATGAGATAATTTGACTATATTCAATTAAATAAAAGATATCATTAAATTAATTTTACCTGTTTCCTTTTTTTTAATGTACCTACTAAAATTAAACTTAGCTGTGTGGCTCATATTATATTTATTGGATAATGCTGCTGACAAATGGTTTAAAATGGCATAAATTCCAGCAGAAATATTTGATATAAAATGTATTTTCCTATGTAAACTATCTTTTCCCTTTGACATTAATTATGGAATTAGTGTCATGAGAATAAAATGGACTAAAACAAAAACTTTTATAAAGGCAACCAAATGATATCACTGACAAAACATTGAGCTTAATGCAAAAAATTAAGACTATACTACAATTAATATTCAAAATAAAACAAAAAGAAAGTACATTGAAAGGAAAAACACAAAGCAGAAGAATATTTAGCAAAAAAAAATTATAAAGACAAGGCAGACATCGACTCTAAAACAAATACTCCACTTTTCTATTTTAATACTTATTTGGACATTTGTACTTCATTTCTGTTAAAGGCAATGATTCCTAATCTTAGAATGTCTATGAGTTGCATATCTAGTAAAAGAAATAATTATCTCATGGGAAGCCAGGTGACTTTAATCAAGAGACTCACATTCAGGATGTAGCTGTACTACTCATGCTATACTGAGTAAACAACACAGCCTGTGCCTCAGTTGCCCTCTTATATAAAAGAAGGGTAATAAGATCTCAGTCTTATTCAGAACGTTGCTTCAAGTCTTTCTGTCTCCCTTCTTTCTAGTTCACTGAATCAGGTATTCTTACTTTTCAGTATTACGAGAGCTCTGATTCTCTTAGTTTTTCTCCAGCTATCTTTTCATAACTTAGACTCCATAACCCAACATTTCAATCACTATTTTGCAAGTACCTTCACCTTTTTTTAGTATCCCTCCTCATACAGCATCCAGCTGGCAGAATCACCCCCACTCCACCTTTTTAAAAAAGATTTACTTATTTATTTGAAAGAAAGAGAGAAAAGGAAGAGAGCACATGAGTGGGGCTGGGCAGAGAGAGAGAATCTTCAAGCAGACTCCCCGCTGAGCGTGGATCCTGACATAGGACTCCATCTCAAGACCCATGAAATCATGACCTTAGCTGACACTAAGTTGGGCACTTAACCAACTGAGCCACCTAGGTGCTCCCAGGCAGAACCTTTTAATGAATCCTACCATGAACTTCTGTGCCTATATCTCAACATTTGAGGATTGTTGAAAATAAAAATTCAGTAGGACACACTGGGTCCACTATAATTCACTGTCATGAACCTCAACAATTAGGCTATGCATGTGCTCCCCACTCTCCCCACATTAACCACTGGATCCCTTCTTCATGTTACTCAAACCTTCTACCTTTTGCTATTTTCCCTATATTTCATAGAAAAAAATGGAAGATATCAGAAGCAGTTAATTCTCTTACCTTAAAAATAGTACATATATGCTAATATTTATAACCATAGGTATACAAACATACATAAATATCCCAATCATCTCTAAATTTAAGTTAGCTGAGTAGCTTCTTTTCCAAACTCCAGAATGGTTTATCCAACTGCCTACTTGTAATAAGCAATCAGATATCACACAGGATGTTACAAATTCACAAACTGAACTTAACCTTTCTTTTTTTCCTCAAATATATTCCTCTTTCCTGTTTCAGTAAAGAGTGTAACTACTTAGCAAGTTGCCTAAGCTGGAGATCCAAGAGACTCCCTTGATCTCTCCCTTTCCTTCAGCTCCATACCTAATCGTCACTAAGTCTTATAGATCTTACCTCTAAGATATACTCAGACCTTCCGTTTCTCGCTCTCCTGACTTCTATTGCTCAAGTCCATGCCACTCCTGTGCACTCTTCCACAATAGCATCCTAGCTGTTCACGTTCCATTTTCCACACAAGCAGTCAGAGCGATTTTTTTTTTCTAAAACATATATTAGGTTGGTCACTCTTACGCTAAAATTCATTGTTTTCTCATCATTTTTGGGAAAAACCCAAAATCCATGAAATAGAAGCTGTCAGAAGAAATTGCCTTATCTTCCAGCAGAGAATCTATAAACCTAATGGCTTTTGTATGCTGTTTTTGCCATCATAACAGCAACAAAATATCCCTTCTCCTCCTCGCAAATACCAATTCCTCCAAGGAGTGGTGGAACCCCCACCCCTTTCTCCGAGGTCCTTCAAGACTGTGTGTGATTGACCTTCTCTTTCCTCTCATCTCATTTTTCTTTATACTTTACAGCCACAGAAGCCTGTTTTAAATTTCATTCTTTTTTAAAGATTTTATTTATTTATTTGACAGAGAGATCACAAGTAGGGAGAGAGGCAGGCAGAGAGAGAGAGAAGGAGAAGAGGCTCCCCGCTGAGCAGAGAGCCCGATGTGGGACTTGATCCCCGGACCCTGGGATCATGACCTGAGCTGAAGGCAGAGGCTTTAACCCATTGAGCCACCCAGGCGCCCCCTGTTTTAAATTTCTGACAAATGCCAAGAACTTCTCCACCTCAGGACTTTCTCATATATTATACTCCACTGGAAATATTCCTCCAAATAACTTATGACATAGAAATATTATAAGCACACAAAAAGAACGTGAAGCGCAGAAACGTTACGAGGTTTGTCCAGGTTCTCATTGCTAGCAGGTCATGAGGCTGGAATTTGAACTCAGCAGTCTGATTCTCCAACCCATGCTCTTAACCACCATACTTGGCCAATACTTCAAGAAGGTGAAAGCAAATTCCACTTAGCTTAGAGAATGGGTTGCCAAACTTCAACCTGCATCAGAGTAATCTGAAGGGCTTATTTAAACAGATTACTCTCAGAGGTGCCTGGGTGGCTCAGTGGGTTAAAGCCTCTTCCTTCGGCTCAGGTCATGATCTCGGGATCCTGGGATCGAGCCCCTGCATTGGGCTCTCTGCTCAACAGGGAGCCTGCTTCCTCCTCTCTCTCTGCCTGCCTCTCTGCCTACTTGTGATCTCTGTCAGATAAATAAATAAAATCATAAAAAAAACTCAGACTGGAGCAGTTCCTGAAAATTTGCATTTCTAACAAGTTCCCAGGAGATGCTGATGCTACAGAACCGGCGACCATATTTTGAGACTCACGGGCTGGGACTTACACAGCACAACTCTATCTTATGTGAAAAGGCGGCAGGCCTTCATCTGCTGTTCCGGAAACACCATTCAGGTCATTCCTTTTGTTTTGCTCAGTTAAAAGACTTACATTTACTACATACCTAGAAGGAGCCCCAATCAGAGGTTGACTTTATTTCTACTTACCCAAGCAACATTTTTGCTTTAATGTTCTCTATAGTAGTAGATAAGAGAAAAGTTAGCGTAGAAATTCAAGTATCCCACTCATAAAAAGATAGTTCTATGTTTTAAAATTATTAGCAAAATTAGGTTAATAAGTAAGGACATAGGCTTCTGAAACCGTAGTTCTGACTTTAGGACCATATAGCATCTGTCTTGAGACAAGTAACTTGATCTCTCTGGTCTCAGTTCTTCGACTGTAAACTTAAGGGGATGAATATTATAGAAGGTAATAAAATTCAATTACGGAAGACAGAAATTCTAAAATGACCCACAGAGAAAGTTGCAGAGCAGAGGTTTTTATTAAGGCCAATAAGCTTAGAGTAATGTAGAATGTGATTATTCTAAGAAAATAACAAATATATCAAAATGCATTTAGCTCCTTTCTAATTATATTAACTTAAGAAACAGAAAAGGAAAATGAATAATTTTCAAAACTATTTGAATGTATTTATGAATTGGTCACCAAAATAGAAAATGTTTAAGAATTTAGAAAACTATTAGCTACGAGCCTGGAGCCTTCCCCTCCTATCATTCATGATAGTAACATTAATACTAATATGATAATACTAGTAGCTACTGCTTATCTAATACTTACTTCACACTGGACTTTATGCAAAAGACTTTGGATGTTTTCTCTCTAAATCCGTACAACCCTATGAAATGAGCGCTTTATCTCTTATTTCGCAGATGAGAAAACTGGGTTTCATAGTTATGTTTTACAAATAAAATTTCTGAAAAAATTTCTTTTTCTTAAAAATTTTTATTTATTTATTTGACAGAGAGAGAGATCACAAGTAGACAGAGAGGCAGGTAGAGGAAGAGGGGGAAACAGGTTCCCCGCTGAGCAGAGAGCCCAATGTGGGGCTCGATCCCAGGACCCTGAGACCATACCTGAGCCAAAGGCAGAGGCTTAACCCGCTGAACCACCCAGATGCCCCTGAAAAAATTTCTTTAATGGCTCCTCTGTTTATCAAAATAGACAGAAATCGTTGCACGGCTTACGTATGAGTCATGGTCTGACCCATGCCTAACATTTCATCTGTTTCTTGCTCCCTTAGCTTTGAAATTTTACGCTCTAGAATACATGTTGTTTTCTGAAATACCTCCATCCTTTCAGCTTTCTGCTCCTTGACATCTGTTTTTTTCCTCTCTCTCATCAACATCCTTCTTCACATGGCCACTTGGCAAGCCACATTTCTTTTAAGTCACTGCTGGAACAAGAACTCTTCTGTGAAGACTTCCCCAAACTCTCACCCACCAGCTCGGATAACTTCGATGTGCTCTCCCTAGGTCAGCTGTATATATGGTAAGACTTTGCAATAACGTACTCCACACTAATGTGAAATTAGATAGAACATGATTGTCATTTGGTCCCATCTTCTGCCTAGCACCTGCTGGCAAATGGATGAGCTCAAATGCTTCTCTCCTGTGGGGGCGGGGGTGGTGCCCTGGTGGACGGCAAGGCTAGGAGCCCATTTGGAGAAATAGGGTCATTCTCCCAATCCTCTGCCATGGGCTGGAAAAACCACCACAGACATACTTGGACTCTGCCATTATTCGAAAAGTCTCTGTCGGCCACAGAATTCAGAATCCTTCATTTTTGGTGTTTTCACTAAACAACTGTGGCCAAGGGGCACCGAAATGTAACTGGAATCCAGGCATTTGGGCTCAGGTGGCACGACTCCTGGCTGTCCCGGGTTTACCCAGGTTGTCCAGTGAACCTAATGACGTGGCAACATTCCACTAGACATCACGAATTTTTGGATAGAAACTATAGTGTTTTCTCAGGGTTTTATTATATCTCCATCACAGAAATTCTATTACAATCTTGTGTTCTTCTCTCAAGGAACTTGGAGAGCTCGTTTTGTCATTTTGTCAGGGTCCTTCAGCAGCCTAGCGCCTCAGATTTGGCACTAAACAGCTCTAAAGAAATAGTTTACTGAATAAGTGAATTCAGTAAATTCATTATATGAATGAATGTTCCCAGTAACGCAAGGATAATTCAATAGTGATGTGTAAAGTTTCATAAGTCATTTTGGTACTGAATAAATATTTGCTGATGATAAAACAGCAGTTCCCTGGGGTGCCCGGGTGGCTCAGTGGTTAAGCCTCTGCCTTCAGCTCAGGTCATGGTCTCAGGATCCTGGGATCGAGCCCTGCATTGGACTCTCTGCTCAGCGGGGAGTCTGCTTCCCCCTCTTCCTCTGCCTGCCTCTCTGCCTACTTGTGATCTCTCTCTCTGTGTCAAATAAATAAAGAAAATCTTTAAAAAAAAACACAGCAGTTCCTAATACATGTTTTGGAAATCTATAGATGCCAGTCAAGTCACAAATATTTATTTGCACATCTACTGTATACAAGGCATTGGAGCCAATGCTACACCAACTCTAAAGAAACAGAAGACATGGTATTTGTTCTAAAACTTGTAACTCAGTTCTGCTAAATGAAACATAGAGAAAAAACAGAACCCAAAGCAACAGCTGGTTAAGTGTCAAGTAAACGCTGAAGACATCAATTAGTCAAGAATTTCAGATAATAAATTCAGGAATGCCACTAGTTTCCTCCGCCCATCCGTCATGTTGCAGCAGCTCTCCATCCCCTGTAGGCCATGTGGCGGCCTATTGCTGCACTCATATTTGCTTCTGTGCTCACACAGAAAGCATCGAATGAATTTGCAGCAGCTTCCCTTCTTCCCTCCACTTAAGCTAACCCTTACACCTTCCAGGGCCCACACGGTATATTTAAGTTCTATCTTCAATCATGCACAGACAGTTACAGCATATAGGGAGATGTCAACAAATATCTTTACTGATTTGTTATAAAATCTTATTAAGTTTCAGTTCTGTCCCTATGTAAAAAAAGATCTAGTCCAGAATATGTCATTTTGCTGTTCGGTTGCTTTTTAAAGTAGGGATGTAAGGCATAATTTAAGGAAGAAATTAGATTTGAATCCAGCATGGAGTTGGGAATTCGGAGTCGGGTAACATTCGAGAATTGCTAAATCAGGTTCAATTTTAGCCCATGTAGCCCCAGATTCTGTAGACAATAAACACTTTTTTCTCTTGTAAATCGAAGACATTCGGCCACTCTAAAAAAGGTGAAACTATATTTTTAAAATTTAGTCTAGCATATCAAGGAAATAAAAATTTTAATGAAATAGAGCACAGGTGACTAAGTGTTTCTTATTCTGTTATGTAAGAGATTATTTTTATATCTTAATTTTTCAAAGATTAGAAGATAAAATGACTGCTTATTTGAGTGTCTAAAATTTTAAAGATTTTTTTTAAAATTTTATTTATTTGACAGAGAAAGATCACAAGTAGGTAGAGAGGCAGGCAGAGAGAGGAAGGGAAGCAGGCTCTCCACTGAGCAGAGAGGCCCGATGCGGGGCTTGATCCCAGGAGGCTGAGATCATGACCTGAGCCGAAGGCAGAGGCCTTAACCCACTGAGCCACCCAGGCACCCCTAAAATGTATTTTTTAAAAGATTTATTTATTTTAGAGAGAGACTGAGACGGAGAGGGAGTGAGAAAGCATGGGGAGTGGCAGAAGGAGAGGGAGGGAGAAAGAATCTCAAGCAGACTCCCCACTGAACACAGAGCCTGACAGGGGTCTCCATTCTACAATCCCAGTATCATGACCTGAGCCGAAATCAAGGGTCAGACACTCAACTGACTGAACCACCCAGGTGCCCTTAAAATGTAGTCTTTTAATAACATTTTGAAAAATCATTATTCTTGGAGACACCCTTGGAAATTGTTTGATACTCAAATATCCAACCCTCCACGAAATTGGACAAATGTATTCTTGCCCATGTTAGTATGACCCTGCTGATCAGATAGTAACTGGGGGAGAACACAAATTTAGGGCTAGATCATTCCCAGTCCGTAAACTGGCACATCTGGGGATCTCCCCAGGTATGACCAGTAAGTATCCTTTCATTAAACTCAAAAGAACCTCCCTGTTTCACTTATTGTATGTAGGTGGCTAAATAGCTTTTAGATTTGTTAGAGAAAAATATTTACTTGTCACTTATGGAATCTTGGGCTAGATGGGTTAAGACATGATCTCATGTAGCAAATTGCCTGAGGGTTACTCCAGACTAGATTCAAATTCCCTTCCCCTTTTCCCAAGACGCCAACCAATGAGAGAAAGTCCTGCAAATGAGAAACACGGACCGGGTCAGTATCAGTTGGCCGCAGTTGACTTACCAACCCACCCTTCATTCCTAGCAATTTTGTAAGTTAGTAGTGCATGACGTTGTAAGTGTTTGTGTTTCACATATAAATTTTGCCTTTAAAGCTGTAGTTAGTATTTCTTTTTCAGTGTGTTTATTTTAGCGAATACTTACCAGTGCGTGTCACTGTTACAAATACTTTTCTAGTTTTAATTTTATTTAATCCTCAAACAACCCAATGAGGAAACTATTATTATCATTGCAATTCTGTAGATGGGAAAACTGGCACAGAGTGGCTAAGTAACTTTTCTAAAATCAAACACACACACAAGAAAGTAAGTTGGAGAGCCAGGATTCAGGAGCAGGATTCCTTACTCCTGCAGGCCAGCATGAGGCTCAATCTCATGACCCTGAGATCATGAACTGAGCTGAAATCAAGTTTGACGCTTAACCAACTGAGCCACCCAGGCGCTCCCCGCCATAGGTTATTTCTGAAGTAACTCTATATTAAAATAAGTACAACCTTAAAAGGTAATATTTTAGGATAGCCAAGAGCAGACACATTTATAGAAAAAATTAACTTGAAATAAGGGAATGTTCTAGAGAGCTAACACTTAACTAAAATTAAATACATATGGTGTTATAAACTTTTCCTACCTTTTGAAAGCCACTAAAATACTTTTTTTCTTGATGACCAGGAGAAGAATTGTAAATATCACTTGTTATTTTGAGTTTTAGATAATTTGTATCTCAGGGCTAAATGGACACTAGCTTCAGAGTGGCCATAATGGAAACTTGAACTTCCTCTTTGATCCATTATTTCTGGAGACAAATGTAGCTTAGGTTTTCATATCTTGAAAATTATTGAGGAAATCAAAGACCAAAGCAGCGTTATTGAAGAATATTTGTCTTTAAAAAATAATTTTCATGTATATAGAACAGGGCCTGGCAAGTAATAAGCACTCATATAGGAATGAAGTAATTCAATCATCAAACATTATTTGATTCATTCTTTGTAATAGTCTTGAACGTTCCCCTTACTTGTCCTTTTTTGCTACTTCTTTAGTGTAGCACCTCATTAAAACCAAACTAAAATAACTTCATTTTTCAGATTAATTGGAATAGTTATAACACTCCATGGAAATATGTCAAATGCTGGAATATGGTAGAATTGGGAATGTGAATTTGAGCCTCAGAACTTAACTGGTATCACCCAAAACTGTTCCCAATACACTTACTTCCTTATACAAGGCAAATACAGAATCATTGGTTATTTAATATGTATAACTATCTATTCAATATATGTAACTTTGAAATATTCAATGATGGAATATATCATTATAGAAGCAGTTATTATATTGTATGATAATTATTTAAATGCCATGTCCTCCTCCAGCTTTGACTTCCTCAAGCAAGAACTATTTTCATACATCTCAGTATCTTTCTAGAAATTATCACAATGGATAAAATGTTGTGACTGGAAGAATGCTTAGAGGCAGGAAAGGAGGTAGAGAGGAGAGAGAGGACAGGAAGTGGGAAGAAAGAAGGAAAGTAGGAAGTTAATTAGTTCATTGCCATTAAACACTGCTAAGGAAAGGCCATTTAGTTAATCTACATGTTCATTTCTTTCTATATTTCAGTGATGACTAGGGAAGAAGTCTGAATCTTTTACATACCCATGTATGGTGCTATTTCCACCACAGTGCAATCGAATTAATTATGTCTTGACACTGAAAAATGAGACTTTTGCAGGTCTTTTCCTTTTTTCCCAGGTTTTATATTTTAGTTTTATAATATTGTTGCTGTCTGTTGTAAGACTGAGATCCCAACATTTTTCCTAGAAAACTTGTTTAAAAAGTCTTAATAATCACTGCTTGATTATATGCTGAATGTTAATAAATGAGCCAAAACAGTGAATACGAATCACCTATAGCTTTTTAAGCTAATGAATTATTTATTTAATCTAAGGCAACACATAGTTCTCAGTGAGAAGAATTACTGCTTTTGGGTAATGGATATAGAAATGACTAACACATTATCTTTACTCTCATGAACACTGCAGTCCAGAAATACCTCAAGGTTATTCCAAGGAAGAAGAAAACACAGATGAAAAGGTTACTAGATACTCTTTCAAGAAATTGTCAATAACTAATTTAAGGAATTAAGTAGCTCATTCAAATAATAATATAAATGTGCTTTATATGGTTGGGTAAAAAACAAAAAAATATTAAGCATTCATTTTTCAAAGTTATAAATTATGATCTAGCTCATGTTCTTTGGATTTTAGATTAAATGTTAAGAGTTTACATTACTGGGGCGCCTGGGTGGCTCAGTGGGTTAAAGCCTCTGCCTTCGGCTCAGGTCATGATCCCATGGTCCTGGGATCGAGCCCCGCATCGGGCTCTTTGCTCTGCATGGGGCCTGCTTCCTCTTCTCTCTCTGCCTGCCTCTCTGAGTACTTGTGATCTCTGTCTGTCAAATAAATAAATAAAATCTTAAAAAAAAAAAAGGAGTTTACATTACTTAAATGTTAAAACGATCATTTAAACCCGAATTGTGTAGAACCAAGAGACTTGAAGACCATCTCGCTCTCTTTATGAATGATAAAACTGAAGAACTTGTCCCAGGTCTCAGAGTGTTAACAGCCAAATGGAATTAAAATATATCCAACCAAGTGCTAGTTCTACCATAACATATGGAAATATGCTAGCAAAATCTTTGGACATTAACTCTGCTTATCACATTGTGCTCTACATTTCTCTAAATATACAAGAGCTATGTTATGCTTTAAATAAAAATAGAGTTCTAAGATAATCTTTTCTTATACATAA